>SNQJ01S0273285.1:0-11574 GCA_010110895.2 Picea sitchensis
AAATAACATTACTAATCTAATATGCCCCAATTAAGTGGTAATGAGCCAATATTAGGGCTTAACAGTTAACCCTAAAATAAGAAAAATAGGTTAAGTGACCTAGAAATGGGTTAAGTGACCTAAAAATGGGTTAAGTGACCTAGAGGATGAAAGTATAAATAATATAGAAATGGTCTCTGTAGATAATCCTTTTTGTGGATCAATGGAGAGCTTCTTGTGAGAATATCTTTTGGAATATTGATGGAGAGATTTTTGAGCTTTTTTGGTGTGGAACACTTGAGAATATTGATGATATATAGGTGACTGAGGTAACCAAAGGATATCTAAGCTGAATTTTAGAGGGAAGGTGAAGAAAAGAGGGTCAGAATTCAAGGGAGGATAAATTCTTTTCATGATGCTTTCTAAGGTATGTTATTTATAGGTCATCTCACCATTTTCGCAATAACTTTTTTCTATAATGATTCAGACTGTGAGATTGATATTCCATTGAGGAAACATATCCAAGTATCTGTGGTAAAACATTTATCTTGTGGGTCGTTGTATTTTTGGAGATACACTCCGTGGAAAATAGGGTTTGTGGCTAGTCCCAAAACTAGTCTAAAACAAGTGTTTCGAGTACAAACGTCATAACTTCTTCATAACAGATCCAAATTCAGTGAGAATTTTTTTTTTTGGTTAGATTACAGTATTTAGTATGTTGCGTAATAGTTTCATATCGATTCAAAAAATATTCCGTGCGGGGCACGCTCTACAAGGTCACTCTCTAGAATAAGCCAGAATTCAGCAAGGTATGCCATTTTTTCTATAACTCCTTTTCTGGGAGGTTCCAAGTAGTGAAAATTGGAGGAATTGTATAAAACAAACTGAATAAAATTATGTATCATTTTTAGATATTTATTCATTACATGTACACAGTTATGATTATTTCAAGTTAGGGTTGTTGACTAATCCAAAACTAGTCATGGTTGAGACAAGCAGTTGATGAGTTGGCACATACATGAGGTGTATAGTTGATGATGTTGGTACATATTGATGAGCAGTTGAAAATTGATTGGTATATACTTGGTACATGGTTTGATGCACTTTTTTATGGTACAGGTTGATTACAGGTTGTTTGGCACAGGTTGGTGCATGGTTGATGCACTTGTTTATGGTACAAATTGATATCCGTTGAGGATTTTTGCCTCATCTTAGTTGGTGCTGAGGGTGTAAGCTGAGTCTTGCATTACAGAGCTAGTGATCTTGCAGAGTTGTACTCTATTTAGTTGTTGCTGAAAAAAACCCAAGGATTGTAGTCTGTAATAAAAAGAAAATTGTACATACATTTTGTGTTCTTTGTGTTCCTTGTGGTGATGACTTGTTGATGATATATTGCTGATATATGTTGCTGATATGTGTTGATATTTAACTAATTATAAATGAAAACAATGAGTAATGAGTTAATGGTGATTGTTAACTAAGGAGTTTTGGGAAAAAGAGCCCTACACTGTTCAACCCCCCCTCTCAGTGTAGTCGGTGTGTCCAACGCCTTATAGTTCCAATATGCCTTTGCAATCCAACCTCATATTATTTCTCATAAGAATTCTAACCTATACCTATGAGACTCCCACCGAGTCTTGTTTAATCTCTTTTCCAACTCTCTCAAAAGCGAAAATATTTCTAAGTGAAATTGTCTCTTTCACACTCGTTAAATGGCTTTGAAAAGACGTCTAATTGGTGTAAGTTTAACCCTTTTTCAGACCAAGTAGACTAATTTATAAAAAAGAACACTCTAGTCAATATTGGTTAGAAGAGTACTCCTGGGTATTGTTTTATACTTTTTCAGGCCTAGGGGACTAATTTTACGAAAAAGGACATTCTTTGGAGTTAAGTTGTAATTGCATTTAATCCTCCTTCTTGTAGTATTGATCCTATTTCCAGTTCCCTCTTTCTCGTTATAATTGTATTACCTCATCAATTTGCATCACCAAACAAGCAGAGTCATTTTTATATCCTTTACATCTTGACACCCTGTACCCTAAGAGGAAACATTCCCCTTAGTGTCCATGCCCCGCATGCACTTCCTTGCATTAAGCATAGGTACTTTCCACTGTTGGAAATAGTTTCTTACTCATGACACTCGTTTACTCCATGTTATCATAGAATTCATTTTCCTATGAAAAAACAAAAAGACATGCGAGAAAATAATATTATCTTATATTGGTAGCAATCGTTTTTCCTTTGAACAAAGCACAGACTTTTGAGTCCACTTGTCATCCAAATTTTGGGTTTAGAATGAACTTAGAAAGTTGAGCTCGTTACTTATATTTTACTCCTTTGACTGATTATTTTTCTGGTGCCTATGGAGAGTTTGATTGATGCCTCATTCATCACAAATTTTCACCATCGAGTCTATGCTTCCATACTCCTCCATATGTCTCATGCTCTTGCTCAAAGGAAGTCTATAAGCTTGTGTCGATCATTCCTCAAAACTCTTGACTTTTCATGTCGGAAATACCCTCAATGTGTCTCATAGTTACATGAATATGTAGTCCTACCATGCACCCTGGTCCTACTTTCATTATAGGTAGGTAACCATGAACCCAAAAATCAACATCTCCTCATAGGTCGTTGATTGGGGGGTTTCCCTTGTCTTTGATGGCAATAAATATATTCACACATTGGGATTCATGCAATTTATTGTGTTCCATTATCCTTATTGGTGATTTCCTCTCCTTTTTCAGTAATATTCCTTATTGGTTGCTATTCAGAGGGTATTTTTCGTGCACTACTTGCATCTTGTGCATGCGAAAGATGCATAAGGTCGTTGGTTCGTGAACATATTCTTTGTCCGAGTTCTTCCAAATCATCAAGATATTTATTTATACCTTGTGCTGACTGATGAGAGATGCCTTAATTCTCTCCTTTCAACAGGTCTCCTTCCATTGAATTCATTTCATCTATTATAGAAACGAGGACTAGAGTCCTATGAGAACCTAGAGGATTGCATTCATTAGTGGTAGGTTCTCCTGCCATCGACAGTTGGGAATACATCAATGTCTCCTGATCAATGGATTCTTCAATTGTTCAACCTCAACACCTTTATTCACACTTGTAAGAATGTACTCGGTGCCTTGATACCTACTTTCATTATCGGTAGGTTGTCTTGCATTTGTTAACGGTATACATTAATGACAGGTAATCAAACGAAGTCTCATCATGTTCAACCTCAACTCCTCTATTCACATGATGTATAATTTCACCTTTGGTGGATTGTGTAGAAGACTTGAAGACATCAGTTTATAGTAGCAACTTTCCTGAGTTGTTGCTATCATTCATTGGACCAATACCTATATTACTTCAGTGATCATGGGAGATGAGATTGTACTCCATTGTATACAAATATCTTTATATTTATTTTGATACTAGATTCCACTGGGCCTTGTTCGTGACTATGGAATCCTATGGCATGTATCTACTTTGTATTTCCTGTTCATGGCCATGAACAATTATTTGGTATATTTCCACATGGATCTGCAATGTAATTCAGATTGGCAGCCATATGTACAAAGTCATTATGGATTGTAATATTCTCATGAGAAACTATTTCTTCCAGCTAAGTCTCCATTACTCCACTTCTAGGAATTATAATTTATTTCATCCATTACAGATACTCCTATGACCTCACACATTAGGGGACATTTGTTATACAAATTTTTTCCTCACCCCATGAAACTTTCTCAAAGGGCCTTTCCATTTCCCTATGCAGAGTTGAAATCCCCTTTTTTAACATTCTAGAGACAAAAAATCATATTTTTCCACATATAAGTGCCCTACCAGTTAGACAACATGTGTATACATAGCTTGCACCACTACAACCTGCAGACATCAGGTTTGGTGCTAAAAATTAAAAAAATGTGTGCAGTGTCCATGTCATGTCACAAGATCCATGATCCTTGCCCTTCCATATACTGGAAACATTCCGACTCATCCCTTCGGTTCCATTTGAAGGCTATAAATTGATCCATATCCAAGCCATGGTAGAGGAGATAATTCAAATTTTGAGAGCAAAGATACTCTTGAGAAATTTTCACTTCACATTGAATCTGCATCCCTTTTTCCTTTAAAGTATGAACACATTGTTCATCCCCCAAGCTCTTCCCTCTTTGATGGAGAACCTCATTGTCTCTCTTATATGATATTTCCTTTGGTGGAGGATTGAAGTGGTGGAGGCATAACTGGAAGGGACTTAGTTTCTCAGTTTCGAGACGTGTCGACAGAGATGTTTGTAACTTATACACATATGTTGATCATTTTTTAATAGAAATACTATTTTCTTTTCCAATTGATATATTTCAAATATATGAATTATTATTCCATGGGAGTATTTTTTATGAATGCTAA
Organism: Picea sitchensis; assembly: GCA_010110895.2. Taxonomy (NCBI): domain Eukaryota; kingdom Viridiplantae; phylum Streptophyta; class Pinopsida; order Pinales; family Pinaceae; genus Picea; species Picea sitchensis. The sequence goes on from SNQJ01S0273285.1 coordinate 4,384, forward strand.
TGAATTATGCTATTTTATGTGATAACATTATATATTATCACCATATGCTTGTGTATCTTGGTTGTTGAGGACAAGTTGCAGGTATAAATATTTGAGTCGTGTGCTCAACAATGGTCTTCATCGAAGGTCCCGACGAGGTAGGCTCTTTATATTGTTTTGTTAGAATTTTCATTTATATATCATACTTGTGATTAGAGTTGATTTCTACATTCATTCTGTCTGTTGTGGTTTACCCCACGCCATAGAGTGATTTTCCTTGTAACAGAATAACATCCACATCATTCATATCAATGGAAAAAAAATCATAATGGAACACATATTTATCCATAGCGAGCTTCAAACCTTTAAAAAAATAAAAAAATTTACCCTCAATATGTGTGCTTTGAATATTCTTTACAGGAACTTGCAATCTATTAACCAAGTGAACATTGAGAAAATTTTGTTGGAAAATAGGGTTAATAGAAACACTAGAATTCTCTTGTTGTATGCATCCATGAACATGCAATATAGAGTTTCAATATGAAAATAAACCCTTGGTTATCTTTTTTCCCTTTTCCCGACATGAGACCACCTATCTACGTATAGTTTCTCAAATTCCACATATGAAAGTGCCTTTATCTCTTCGAGGCTAAGACCATTCCACCATATGAAAACATCATCCTTTAAATTAATAGGTATATATAAGCTCCAAATGAATGGATGTTTAGATTCCATCCATTTTTTATATTCTTCAATGCCAGGGCCATTAGATTTCCCTATAAAATACATCTTGCTATGAAAACCCAAAAATAGAACTAGGGTTTGTAAAAAATTCACTTACTTTGCAGTGGATATGTTGGCCCTTGACCAAGTTTTGGAGAACCTTGGTCGTGTTTGACTATTTTTGGGAGTTTGACAGGCTGGTCAAAGATGAAGCACCAGGCGAAGTGGAGATCACGATATCTTACCCCATTTTGTGGGATTTTTGGGATTAGGGTTTATGTAACGAGTATGCAATGTTAGCCCATGGGTTTTACCCATGTTTAGGCCCCATTTGTAATGTATAAATAGATATCTAGGCGATGTAAGAAAGTAGCAGAGAGACCTAGTAGAATCGGCTTAGTGCGGAGATAGAAGAATTGTGCATACTATGTGTTAATACTTGCAGAGCTAAGTGCAAGTGATTGTAGGAAGCTTGTGTGTAGACTGTGTAAGAAGGCTTTGTGTTGTGACCTAACTTAGGGAAGGAGGATCTAGCGAGGTGCACACAGATATCCTATCCTATGCAGAGTTGGATTTTTGGCTCTGTGCATTGAAAGAAGATAATAAAGAGAAGAAGAGTTGGTGGATGTTGTTGGCCCTTGACCAAGTTTTGAGGATCCTTGGTCATGTTTAACCTATTTTTGGGACTTTGTCAGGCTGTCGAAGGTAGAGCACAAGACGAAGTGGAGATCACGGGATCTTGGCCCATTTTTAGGGCCTTTTTGGGTTTTGGGCTTATGTAATGGGTATGGGGATGTCAGTGCATGGGTTTACCCATGTTTAGGCCTATTTTGTAATGTATAAATATAAGTCTAGGCGATGTAAGAATTAGTGAATAGTGACTAGTAGTGACTAGTATGTTGCAAGTGTGCTAAGTGCTGAGTGTTAATTTCTTTGTGCATACTGTGTGAGGCTTGCAGAGCTAAGTGCAAGTGACTGTAAGAGACCGTGGAAGGATTTGTGCTATAACTCAAGGAAGGAGGATCTAGCGAGGTGAGCAGATCTCCTGTCCTCTACAGAGTTGATTTTGAGGCTTTGTGCATGTAAGAATATTGAAAGAAGCTAATAAAGAAGATGAAGAGTTGGTAGACATAGCCCCAGGGTGGGGGTGAACCACGTATATCCCATGTTGTGAATGCTTTGTTCTTTTGGTTGTTCTTTTATGTGATTCAATGCTTAGTGTGATGTTAGATGATAAATGAATTTTTTGATATGATAGTTTAGTGTTGAATAATTTGAATGACTACTAGATCTGATCTCTATTTGTATTCTTAGTTCTTGAATATATTGGATCTATGTGAATACTGTGCCGATATGTTGTTAGGGTTTTAGCTGTGTTGTGAACTAAGATGAATAACAAGCTGTAATAACTAATTTCTCTGTTAAGGTGTTACAATCCTGAGATACGTGTCTGACTAAGGTTCTGGACAGGTCTTTCAACCACCCATTCTTCTACCTCGGTGAGACTTCATCTGCTTCACAAGTGTTGCGAAAGGGCCAATAGTTAGGGTTTTGTTGGAATAGCGTTGTTGCAGCATTGAACCCTAGGTATGCCCCTATATATGCCAACAAATGGTTCCGTTCAGAGACCTAGCATGATTAAATTTATTTTGTATTAAATTTGAATTATAGTACCTCATCCCTTCACTTTATTTACCTTAAAATCTCTTAAACCACTTTGACTACTTTGACCTTTTGGGAACTTCTAGATGACATAAGAGGTCCCTCCAACTTCGTAAGGCCACCAACTCTCAAACCATGAGGATTTATGTAAAAGTTACACATACCACTAGAAATGGAATGAAATGTAATATCCATATAGAATATTATTTTCAAATATAGCAAAAAATCATACCGTTATCCATCAAAACAAACTTGGGTCCATTACCCAAACCAAGGTTCTCCAACTTCACATGGTCATAACTTTCTAACCATGAGGAGTTATGTTATGTTCACATACCACGGAAATGGCATGACAAGAACTATCCATCTAGGATGGTTCCACTAACAAATTCATTTTATACTTCATCTAATTATTCCACAATTAGCATGGGTTCTATTACTCCATAAAGCGTCTTCCATTGAGGGATTTCACCATAAGGGGACCACTTTGGATTTCATCCATCTTTACTTCTTATCAACCATGACAAGAGACAATAATAGGTCATATTTACATCAAACAATATTGGGTCATTACCCAAACCTTTGTGTTGTAGGGATTTCTTCAAGGAGTTGACATCAATGAAAAACCAACCTTAATCAACAATCTCCCCCTTGGCATTGATGGAAACTTTGATGCAATCTGAAATCATATAAATCATCTCCCCCACGGAACCATGCATCTGTCCTCACGCATCGTCGTCGGCTCCCCTTGGAACCATGCCTCTGTCTTTTGCATCACGATAAATCTCTCCCCCATTGTCATCAATGGAAAATCTATCTTTCCATTGTCATCAAGGGTTGCTCCCACGGAAATGTCTCTTAGCCAGTTGCTTTCTCCTGTAAATATAAGACATATAAGATAATCATTCAAAAGAATTCATTTGGAGTAGAAATAACTCCAAGTCCTCTGGAAAATATATTCAAAGGATTCACGTGGATGTGGTTTTGTAAAGATGTACGCCACTTGTTCTTTTGTGCCCACATACTCAACTCTGATGTTCTTTTCTACAATCCGGCTCCCGTAGAAGTGATACTTTATTGGAATGTTTCCTTGTCTTGGAATGCATCACGGGTTCTTGATATCTTGATGGTTCTTGTATTATCACACGAAAATAGATTGGAATGGGCTCACATCATAATCAAACTGTATGTATACATCGAGTTTGTTGCAAATCAAAGAACACGTATTACAACATGATGTTGAAGCAATATACTTTTCCTCAACTGTATATAAAGAGATTGATGATTGTTTCTTGCTTTATCCATGATACTAAAACACTCTTAAATTAGAGACTTCTACATCTTGTTGCTTCATTGGTCATAATTACAACCTACCCAATCTGCATCTGTGTGTAGGCAATATAAGTGATAGATCCTTTCCTTTTGGATACCATAATCAAACTCTTATGTTCCTTTGAGATATCTAAAAATCCTCTTCAACTTTGCTAACACATGTATGTCTCCTTACGGTGCTATGAAATCGTTACCACATATGTCAAGCTGTCCATTACATCTGGTATGTATTTTGTCACATATAGTAGGATGCCAATCATTGACTGTATTGTCTCTAATCTATATACTCTGAATCATCATCTTTTCTCAACTTGCAACTAGTTTTGTATAGGAGTGATAATTGACTTGCAATCTTCCATTCAGACCTCTTTAGCATTTCTCGGTATACTTGGTTTGAGAGATAAAGATTCCTTAGTTGCTTTGATGTATCTGAAGTCCCAAAGAGAAATTTCTTCTGAAATGTGACATTTCAATTCATTCTACATATCTTTGCAAATTTCTAGCTTAAAAACATAATATCATCACTACCAAAAATAATATCATCAACATAAAACTTCAATTAATAAAACATTACCTTCAATTACCTTGATGTAGGGGTTGTTGTCTTCATTTCCTTTTATGAACCTTGCCTGTTGTAAATATTTGTATAGTCTAGAGTACCATGCTCTAGTAGCTTGTTTTAGACCATACAAGAATTGTATTTTAATTTACACACATAATTTCGCGTTCTCGACAAGCTGAAATCCTTCAAGAGTTGTTCAATGTATACTTCTTTTCAAGTTCCCCATTTAGAAAGATGATTTTATGTCCATCGATATGCTTTAACATTTTGGAGCATTACATGGGCTAAGCAACAGTTGATTCCATTAAGGCTAGGGCAATGTCTCTTCAAAGTCGATTCCTTCAATGCGTGCATATCCTTTTACATACCAGTCTAGCTCTGTTCCTTGTAACTTGTCTATATTCATTTAATTTATTCAAACCCATTTTGTGCCAATCACACATTAGGTATTTTTTGGTCTTGGACTAGTTCCCAAGTGTCATTTTCTCTGTTGACTCTTCTTTATTCTTGTCCTTATTCAAAATTCATCCTTGTTGGCTTCTTCAAAATATTTTGGTTCAATTGTAGATAAGATTGCTGGGTGTGTTTGTTCTGGTGAGCCAGTTTTTTCTTTTACTCTCAACTCCACCATCTTTGTTTCCAATTGTAAATGTGTTGAACCTTCCACCAGAATAGATCTAGCTAGTAATAATACACACATTGTAAAGAGAATTGGAGAAGAAGAAAAGGAAGGAGAGAAAGAATGGAAGAAATTCTCATTAACCGTTATTCCACTCAAGAGTGAATAATTTACAATAGATATAGGATACATGAGGTAACTAATGAGACATAGTGGTGATATAGATTGATGGACACACACCATTAGTTACAAGAGTGAACTACCACATAGTCCTAGTCTTTCGAGGCTGATTCTGAGTGAACCGCAACCTAGTTGAGTTAACTAGTCAACTAGTCTTCAGGTTAACTAACTAAACAAAGAGTAGTGAGTTGGTGTTGATCCCAATGTTGCATGGTGACAAAACCAATGCAACATCTAAACTCAACTCAACTAAGTTGGCAGAAGTGTCAAGTGAAGAGAATATTCTCTAGGTGGAATATTCTCCCTAAAATATAGGAGACTAGATAATGAATAGTATGACTAATAAACAAGGAATAACCTTGGAAAAATAATGTTGCATGGTGACAAAACCAATGCAACATCTAAACTCAACTCAACTAGTTAAACTGAAGTGTCAACTGAAAGAGAATATTCTCTAGGTGGAATATTCTCCCCTAAAATATAGGAGACTAGATAATGAATAATTATGACTAATAAACAAGGAATAACCTTCGGAAAAATAAATCCTAGATGTGTGTGAAGTAACTCCAACACCCCTGCTAAACATCACTATGGTGAAAATAAAGAATGGGTCACGGTTATGAGGCCATGTTAGGTACCCAAATACAAAATATACATTGAACTAAATGAGGAAAGAGGGAAAACCTCATGGGAACAAAACCCCCCCTCAAATTACAATGCATAAAATAAAAAATGATAAGGAACAAAAGGCAGTTGCTAAACAACCATGCCCTTCACTCCAAGAAGACCTCGCAATTGTGCAAGTTTGTGGTCTTTGAAGATTTTGTTGAAGACGTAGATGTATGCACGGATCTGATGAAGTATATGCATCATTGAGATATCCACTTTATCTTCTTGTAATGAAAAATATCTAAATCAATTTTGGATGAAATTTTGAAAACCGTGAGGTCGTTTCCAGAAAAATGATGAAATTTTGTTGATTTTAAAACGATCATAACTTCACTTTCTGGACTCCATTTCGGATTATTTTGTTTTTTAAATTGGATATTTTCTCGAGAGGAATTCAAATATCCAATTTGTTTCTACAAATTTTTCTCATAAAATATCAAAATGGCATCTGATGTGCACGAATCACGTTTTGACTCCTGAGACGCATGCATGATGCATGCAAAAGTGTCTGCATGTGACTCCTGAGATGCATGCCATATACCTTCCACATGAATTTTAGAAAAAAAATCTGAAATGAAGTAGATATCATCTAAAATTAATGGAATACAAATTTTTGTAGATACTTGTGTAGAAGGCTCTTCAAACTGAGATGATTTATCTTCCAATGGATTTTCTACATTCTCTATCTTGTCAACATTTTGCATGAATTCTTCCTTCTTCTCAAACAAAATCTCCAATCTTCTCCATAAATAATTTGGAGTGAATTCTTGTGAGTCATCATATACTTGATGGAGAATTTCAAGAGAAATAAAATATAGGATACATCCTATGGCCATATCTTGTCTATTGAGAAAGTCATTTTTCTCATCGATAGAATCAGGTTCTACTTCCATTGCCATAGTTATTTGGTACAAGCCTATGCATCTGAGCATGAGCAAAAATTTTGGCTTCCGTTCCAAATAGTTATGAGGCATGAGAAGTATTTCTGGCGAATAATCCATCTTTTTGTTGTCTTCAATCTTTTGTACTTGCAAATTTTTTTTGGTGTAGATTTTGATTAGCAGTCCATCGGCTCTGATACCATGTAAAAAAAAAAAAAAAAAAACCCTAGTACTATTACTAAATCAATTAAAATCAATCTAACACTTGTTAATCAGTCATTTTAAAATCTAACTCTAACCCTAGACCCCCCTTTTTAATATTATCAAACTAAAATTAATTCTTAAAACTAAAACAAACTAAACTTGTAATCACTCATATTTCAAACCTAGTATTATTACTAAATCCAAATAAATAACCTAGTACTATTATTAATTCAATCAAAAAAAACCTAGTACTAATAAAAATTAATCACTAAAATTAATTCTTAAACTAAATCAAACCAAACTTATAATCACTCATATTAAACCTAGTATTTTTACTAAATCTAAATAAATAACCTAGTACTATTATTAATTCAATCTAC
>SNQJ01S0273287.1:0-11578 GCA_010110895.2 Picea sitchensis
TGTCTACCGAAAAGTTGAAAACATGGGAAATATGGTGAGCTAATCATTGTAATGCAATAATATTTGTAACGATCCATTGAAGAATCATTTTCCATCAATTTTGGTACTCTGGGGCTTCCCCAAGTCTCTTCAACCACTTATAAATACTTACAGGAAACTCATACCAAAATGCCTCATACTAGTCATTGGGTCATCATGTAGAAGAAATTATCTACACATCCATGGATCTCATTCTTGCAACTCAAATTTCTTGTAATACAAAATCTTCAAACCTTTTCTCTGACCAATTTTCGACCTCGTACTTATAGATTCTCCTACTCATCCTATAGATGTATCCATCTAAAGAATAGTCTCAGTGATGGAACCATTTGTAGAGGATAAATAGAGATCGTGGTTCTCATAAGGGACCAACAAAAGCTCCACTATAGTCTAGATGTGTTGGCAGTCTCATTATTCCCAAAGGGAAGAAAGTTTCACCCGAAGCATAGCCAAGATTGAATTTTAGGGAGACACATTAGGATTTCCACAACATTATAGATACCAGTATCCTAACACACCTTCATTCTACCCTCATGGAATGCATCAGTAAGCTAAAGAACTAAAGATCTAAAACATCATCATAATCCAAATATATAATAACCAGAATGTATAAGAAAACATGAAAGTAACGCAATTCCATCAGACATGCATAAGGGACAAAATACTCAGATTTTTAAAGGGGCCCAAAACATTGCTTTATTCATATATTCCATCAGTGTACAACACAGTTCTATAATAACTCAATGGACATATATAGAAAATAGAGATCATCATTCCCAATACAACCATCTAATCCACCGACTGACCATTCAACCCCTTTACCCTAGCCTTTAAGCGATTTTATACAATAATAGTGGGTAAAGTTGACCATGTCAAGTCAGTTACAAAATGGGATGAGGATGATTGTGTCAATCCATTAATTAAGTAGGCTCATTTATTACATTCATCAACTTGTAGTCGTTGGCAGCCAATTTCCGCCACATCCCTTTATATATTTTTTGTTTCCCTTGTACTAATATATATGTTATGTTGTTGCCTCTTGCTATCCATTCATCCTTTTGCAAATTTTCCCAAAAAAGGATCCAACAGTGAGGGTATTTCCTTGAAGACCTATTTCCCCTCCAGTGACTCCATGAAGGAACGAATCCCTATTCCTGAAAATTTGGAAGTATCTTACTGATTGTAGAGGTGAGCATATCCAACAAAAATTTGAAGGCATTGAAGATTTATCTGACAACTCCACTCCACTAATATTGAAACAAGGTATCAAGGTTACATCATTTTTTCAAATTCCATATCAATTTGCTCTATTGAATATTTGAAGTAAAGAAATATGACATTTTTAGATGAATCATGGATGCAATATTGATTCAATCCATTATATTTTTCAACAATCCAAGGGTATCCCAATCAATTCCTTGATCTAGATTGGGATGATCACATCCCAAAGTTCCATGGACATCATGATTCTATTGTGCTACATGTTACATCTTTCATTTAATTCATTTTAAATTTCAATATTACCTGTGAGGATGTCAAGATGAAAATGTCCATGTGTTCTTTGAGAGATGATGTAGTAGATAGGTTTTGTGACTATAGTCCATGGGAGATATCCTCACTTGTAGGTTTTATCAAGACATTTTGCAAGCATTGATATTTAAACTATGAAGAAGAATAGTTTCAAGACTTGGTGGATGAGCCACATAGCATCCATGCCATGTGTGATCAAATTTCTCTTTCATCACATGAGCCACTAGTGCATGATCCTGAAGAAACACATTATCGTGATAAGGTACACTTGTATGAAGATAAGGGTTTGGTAAGCATTATTCCCTTTCAGATTTCTAAACATAATAAGGAGTATTTTGATCAATTGGAGAGGGTAGATCTTGTAGAGAAACCCTTGGAACATGAATATTTTTCAAGTGTTGTCATTCCCTCATGTGAGGAAAAACATGGCACCAAGAGTATGAAGACATTGACACTCTTTTTCCAAATTGGAAAGTGTATATGGGATAGAGATTGTTAGTATTTTCATGGATATCTCACCTACAATATTGATAGTGAGAGCTCTAGGGATGAATTTAAAGATTTTGTGTGTCTTAGGCAGCTAAGGTTCATGGAGGTATGTCATGCATTTTGTTTTATTAACCAGCATTCATTCATTTGTGGAAAAGGGGAAATTTTGTTGGATAATCATCATCAATTAATGGTTCATTAAGATAAATTCCAACCATATGTATTTATCAATGAGCTCGATTTAGTGTAGCATAAGGGATCCATGGAAATAAAAGTGATTTAAATTTCCAGCCATTGATGTTTTCAACTCTTACCCGATTCATGTATGCCAAATTAGCAAGAGGAAATATTTTTAAGGTTGTGATTTGTTTGGGACAACAACATTTTCAATCCCTAATTTATTGTAGAAAATTTCATCCAAGCCCTAAATTTTGACCTTGTGCATTTTTCGAGATCTGATATTTGGACTCATCCTCTATGTGCATTGTTGATAGAAAGAAACAAAGAAGAGAAACAAAAATTTATTGTATATTCTTGTTGGAGTTTCTTCGAAACCCTTCTTGCTTGAGGGTGAGATGAGTGTTCCACATGGTAGCCATGGAGGACACATTTTGGAGCATGTGGATAATTTATGGCTTGATAACACACTTCCACATTCACATGTTGAGGCTTATATCAGCCCTATCCACCATTAGATAGAGAAATCTTGTAGTGGCACATACTTTTCTCATGATGATTTTGATGTTTACTTTCATCTTTAGGATCCTAATTCAATTTTCATCCATGCATTAACCATGATTCTAGCATATGCTAACAAGATGCTTGACATATCCTTGTTTTGTTTTGTTGCCAAACACAAGGGAAGATCTCATGGTGTTGATGAGATTATATGGTGGTTACATTTACCCTATGATTTCACCTAGATTTTGCATATTCCTATGTTAGATTAGGGTAGGAAGAATAAGGTCGATGTTGTGAGCTTTATTTTTCATTTTGTGATGTTCCCTTTAAGAATTTTGGCATGTTCCTCCTTTGTAAAGCCATTTTCAAAAACTTAGTAGCTCAAACGAGAACCTTGGATTGTTATGTGGGGTTATGTCATGCAAAGTTTGGATCAATCCCACCACATGTTTTCACCTTTCACGAAAAGTCTTAGCAGGTGCTCATAGATTATGGAATTCTCATACACTCTTAAGGAGAGTGTTTGTCCATGTATGGAGCCAGATGTTACCACTCATATTGAATGAAGACTTTTTATGGGATTGAATACCCTTTCCAACAGGTTGCATATAGAGGACTTTGGTTTGGTGTCTATAGGTTGAAACTTTTGATGCATATTTTCTCATTAAGCATCACCACATATTTGGAGGAACTTGTGCTTTGTGGGTTCATGTCGCATTATTCAAGGCATTGTCGCATATTTGGATACATTGACACATCACTTGGATAGATGTTGGAGGTTTTGATGAGTGTCTTGCATGGGTTAATTACACTTGTCATTCTAGCAACCTCATTATTGGTCAAATTTCACTCTTGGAAGGAGTGTCCTTCATAGATTGATTACACATGCCATTCTTGGAGAGAAATCCCTATGATGTGGTGCCCCATTTTGAGGTTGTGATGAGAGGATAGAGGCATGGTTTCCAAAGCACTCTACCCAAGATACCTCCAATGTCCATCATTTAATGAAGACAACATGTTCAAAGGGGTGACATGTGGAGGATATGTTGCATTCATAATGAGGATACTCCCCCCTTACACACATTCAAGGGTGAATTGTCCTTATAGTCTTTTGGGAGAATTTTTAGGTCATTATGCATGTGGATCAAGGTCAAAACACATGTTTTTAGGGCATCCTACTTTTAAGGGGTGGTTGTAGCCACCATTTCCCACCTTTTGTACATATACCAAGGGGCCATTAAGTGCATGAACACTTTGAGTCCACTTTTGCACACATGCTAAGAAGTGGTTACATTTATTGAGGAGCACTCCACATATTTTGGCATATACCCTTAGAATGCTCCATCTTGAGGCCTTGTTTGGAGGACATTTAATGGCCATGCATGTGGACCCACACTTGTGGCACATATGTTGAGGTAGCCCTATCTTGAGGGTTGTTATATAAACCAATGGACCGTTTCTTACACATTCAGCCATAAGATTCACTTTATGAGGGAATTTTTTCCACTATTAGAGGAGTGTCCTAACCCTAATAAAGACACTTGCGTAATTTTATCATCTTGAGGAGGATTAGTGCTCCACATTGTTGAGCACTCCCTTGACACGGTCTTATATGCATATTTTATTGGACATGATTTGGAAGGAAAACCTCTTAAAGAGTGCTCCAAGGAAGAAAGAGACACGTGGAATAAGGAGTCAAGATTCTTGGTCATACAAGTTAATTCTGTGGAAGTGTTTTTCTTGTGAAGGTGACAATTGGCACCTAATACACATTCAAACCCTTATGTGTGTACTTTTCTATCATTATTATGGGTGTACTTACATTGAAGAGGTTTTGTGATGGAATACATTATGTTTTTTCTTGTAGAGTAGTTCTAGAATACACTTAATTATATCTTATCGTTGAGGTTGAGCTAGAAAACATATATAAATANGACACGTGGAATAAGGAGTCAAGATTCTTGGTCATACAAGTTAATTCTGTGGAAGTGTTTTTCTTGTGAAGGTGACAATTGGCACCTAATACACATTCAAACCCTTATGTGTGTACTTTTCTATCATTATTATGGGTGTACTTGCATTGAAGAGGTTTTGTGATGGAATACATTATGTTTTTTCTTGTAGAGTAGTTCTAGAATACACTTAATTATATCTTATCGTTGAGGTTGAGCTAGAAAACATATATAAATATAATCTCTCTCCATTGTTTAGCATGGTTGGATTAATATGAGATTCCCCTAATCCTAGTTGAAGATCTTATGTGAGGATGAAGCCAAGGGTCTCTTTGTAATGTGAGGTTTATCATTTCATACATACTTGTTGAATTCTATTTTCGGAAATTGCATTTCAGATCCGTTGTAAGGGCTCCTTTATGATGGGTAATTTTGCTCCTTAAGAAGGGCTTGTGTTGTGTTTTTTCCCTCTTATTCCCTTTGTTGTTTTTACTGCTAAATATTTAAGTTTGTTGTTTTCATTTCAATGAGAGATAGTGGTTGATTTTGTATCCATGGTAGAACACACCCTTATTATCATTTTTGGTTTAGAGAGGAGCACCTTTAGAAGGCCCCACAAAGAGATTTTCTGCAATACAAAATAGTTCACATGGGTCAATTTTAGCATGTTATATCAACACTATCATGCCTTCCCATTCATAATTTTGAACCCTCTAAAACTGCCTTTTTAACTCCATCACCCTTTGGAAAATCACTAATCTTGGTTGACCATCCATTTTATCAAAAGTAAAACTTAATCTATTTATTAGGGATTCCCCTTTGTGTGAAGAAGAGTCGGCCTAAAGAGAGAGGAAGGGTTGTTGTGGTGAAAATAGACAACCTTCTTGAGTTCCCCTAGGGTTTCACTTGTGTTTCAAGGCTTTATCACTTTAAGTGCAGGTTTGGGAGGTAACACAACCTAAAACTCTGAAAATATGGCAAATAAAAATTTGAAATTTCTACCCAATGCACTTCGCTTTTTCCTTTGCCACTCTTGAAATTTCCATGAAATTCCAATCATCAAAAAAAAAAAACTAGAGCGGAAATGGTAAGATGTCTTGTTTTAAGAAGTCAAACCAAGGATTGTTTTCTCTAATACCAAATGTTATGGTCCAAATAACTCAAATAACATAAGAATAAAAAGAAGTAATGGCATGCCTTGATAGAGATTAAAAAATGGATAAATAATTATTCCACTTCAAAGGAAAACCTCCTTTACACCTTTACAAATAACTCTTGATGAATCCTAGAACTAGATCCATTTGTTATGTATATAGGAGACACATGGTACAATTACAAATAATAATCCAACCAATAATGCCAACAATAATATAACAACAACAATGTAACAACTGAAGGTCCAGAGGTTTCACATATCCATATACCCACCACAACATCAAGTTTAACTATTTTTTTTATAAAAATTGTTATATAATACCTCTAAAACATTATGTTTATAAGCACTAGTCATTCTGTTACAACTAAAATTTAAAGAAACTCTCATACATGGTTTCTTATACTTACGCATTGAATATCTAATACTCATCAAGAAGTAAGATGTATATCACACTATAAAACAAATATTGATGGCAGTGGATTTCATATCATTTTCGCAAGTTCCCTCAATGTGTTCTACCATGTGGCAGTTTGGATCTTTGGTACATTTTAGAATTTTGTTCAGATCACACCAGCGGCTTTGGGAAACTCAGAATTCTTTTGACAAAATTCTCTTTCGTTATTTATATAGATAGATATATATTGTCATAAATGAACTAATGAAACTCTTGAATATACATAGGTAAGTTCTCTGGAGAGATTTAAGATTTCAACTTTAATATTCTTGGTTTTAGTAGAGTGAGCTCGCTAGGAAATGTTCCTCTACGAACAAGGTGGAACGAAGTTGAAAAAAAAGTGTTGTTTTCTTGCATTTATCTGTGAAAAATTGACAATGATAATGTTGCTCTATCGCCTGCAGACTGACTGAATTGTAATGACAAAGTTAGTTACTTCATGTAATGACATCCTTGGAATAATATTCTTTGATATATTTTTTCCGGATAAAAGTACAAGGTGTAAGTTGGCGTAGGTTTATTAAAAAATATATGTAAACTGAAGTAGGCTTATTAAAAAATATTTGGACAATCCACACTTTTTATTTTTTCCGATGGGAACGGCTCTTTTAATAGGTATATTGATGATAAGATAAGCAACCAATGTTTTGGATGTTTTTTAAACGTATTTTGATATTTTGGACTATTTTGATATACGATAGCACACAATTTCGCTCATGAAATTTGGGTATGGGTAAACCTGCATGGTGGAAAAAAGATGAAACATCGTCTATATGTGGTATTCCAGTCAACTATAAAAATCATACACTTTTGTTATGGTTCATTTCTCATCATACAACTTTTTCTTTATGCAAATGCTTCTCTACAACACAGGGTTATAGTTGCATGTCTTATCCGGACTACTCCAAATTTCATGGTTGAACACAAGGATAGTAATGAAGCTTTATTGTTTTGTTAAAAGTCCTTGTATGTTTTAAATTTTTATTGTGATTATCCGTACCACACAGCAGGGATATGGTATTCGATTTTCCCTTTTACTGCTAATATAGACAAGGCTGTGTGGCAGCGTAGTCCTTGCCAACTAGGTTAGAAAGCAAAATGTGGAAAATGGGGTCGAAATGTAAATGAAATGAAGTGTTCGGTGCAAAATGTATATCACAGAAATGTTGTGTGCAACATGTATATCACGGAACATGGGGAAAAATTAAATGACGTTTGGCAGGCAGAGCACCATATATTTTTTGAAAGTATATAGCAAACATATATTTTTTGAAAGTATATAACAAACTACAAATTTGTTGACAGTGGAAGAATATATTTGGAAATTTAAATGCATTTTCCATATGGACTGGTGAAAGATAAAAATATATGAAGACATAAAATTAAAAGGAGAAGAAATATAAAAATTTAAATGCATTTGTGAACATGGGGTATAAGTAAATGATGCTTGCATTGTAGAGCACCATTTATTTTGAAATATATAAAAAAATAAAAGTTTGTAACATATAAAAAATTAAATGCAATTGTCATACAGAGTGGTGAAAGATAAAAATAAAAATCTGTAACATATTAAAAATTAAATTCATTTGTGATACAGACTGGTGAAAGATAAGAATAAAGTCTGTAACATATAAAAATTTAAATGCATTTTTATTTGAAATATGTCCAAAAATAAAAGTTTGTTACATACTACTGGAAATTTTGAAATATACAAAGAAATTAAAGTCTGTTACATATAAACCAGAATTTCAATGCGTTTGTCATGTAGATTGGGATTGGGGCTCCCGCGGACCATTACAGAAATATGTACAAGAAACAGGATTGTGGAAAGAAGATAGAGTGCAATACCTGCAAAAAAAAAAAATGGAAAGGTATAAGTGTTTTCCTATACATCTCTATTTAAGAAACTGGAATAAGTGGGTTGATAAAGAAAGAAGGATGCGATCATTAAACTTACAGTGAGGGTACATCTGAGCCCTTTGGCTATTTGCTTGCGGTTGTCATTTCATTGATGTCGCAGACGACTGTGGTTTCAAGGATGTCCTCGACGGCTGTTGGAATGCTGGCAACTGCCTGTTGCCTTTCGTCGGCGGCATGTTTCAATTGCCTTTCAAGCCATTCTTCAATGTAGCATCTCATTGGGGCAACGTTGATCTCATTCTAGATTTTTATGTTGAAAATATCGTTTTCTAATTCCCAAAAATCGATAGAAAGATTATAGAGAGCCTGATGAATTTCCTCATTCTGTACTACATATTTGACTAGCTAGTCGTGGACTTGAGCTTGATCAAATTGAAGGATGCTGTAAAACTTTTCCAGAGACAAGGCCTTAAACATAGCAACATGTTTATCGAATTCTTGCCTGGTTAAGGGCAAGGAGTTTGCGATTAAGTCGCGGTCTTGGAAGTCGTTGGTTTTCTCGGCTAAGTCTATATTTGATAGCCTTGTGAATAATTTATCTTTCTTCGATATGGCTTGTTCATGTGAATGAACAATGAGATGCAGGTTCTTCACTTTTTCTTTCCAACATGCATTCAATTGACCGATCCGGTTTTTGGATGGAAGATCTTCTTCTCTTCTTTTTGTTTCTGTCATATTGTTGACAATCTTGCCAAAAGGAATGACTGTTTTTAAAAAGAAATTTTCTTCATCTTTTAACTTGACTTGCAAAAGCTCGAGCAAACTATGTGCCCTGGTTCCAAGGGAAGTGATGGTTTGTGATCTTTTCCACACCTCAGTAACCAGTTCTATTATTTTTTTGATATTATTCTCCATATATCCTTTACAGGATGCGAGGAGGGTGGAGGATGCTTTTACATTGGGTGCAAGGGTGCCAGGCATGGCTATTGCCAAAGGATTGACAAGCAATGACATAGGAATGAAAGCGTCTTCCAATTCCTTTACCCGGTTCTTCAGTCTGGCAATCTCAGTCTCCATGCTTCCAATGGAATCATGAAGTGCTTTTCCGCTCGTGGTGTGAAGTTGACAGATTTGGGACAGCCGCATGTTGGCAACGTGAACCTCTGAACGAGATTTGTCTTTCTTATTTTTAACATCTTTTTCTCAATTATCAATTTTTTGGACTGGCTATCAAAAACAACGCTCTGGAACATGAAGGATTCATCTTCGTCAAAAAATTTGGTGACGGATATATCCATTGGATGGTTATGGTGGATGGCATCTTCGAGCTAATCAAGGAAGCAGATCATGCTATCCAGATCAATGTCAAGTTCCATGTTCTCACTCTGAATTTTCGTCTCTTCCGCCTGCCCCAAATTTTTTTTTCACTTCTTCTCTACTGGAAGCTTGTGAGAACTATCAATTTTAGAATGAGGAGGGTCGTTATCTTCTCCTCTGTTTGAAGAACTCTGAGTTTCTTTGTTGTTGTGGTGGGCTATTGGAGAGATGCTCCGGGATGTCGTACTTTTTGGAGTGGTATTTGTAGATTGAACACTCTTGTCACTGGGGCCTTTCCCCTGCTGCGTGTACAATTTAGTGCAGCTTTGCACTGTGTCCACATCATCGGCATCAGAGGCAGGACCATCATCGCCACTGTCTTTGTTTTTGGGCAGGTGTTTATTTAAAAAACAATCGTTGAGGCCAAGTGTTTGTAAATGTTGTCGAAAAATATTATAGGAGTCGAACCCTCTTATGATTTTAGCATATCTCAAGTTGGAGATGCTAGAATGTGATGCGAAATCATCAATTTTGTTGACGTTTTTCAACACGAACTCCCCCACTTTCCAAGGCAGAGGAATGAACTGTTTTTTTTTTCTTCTTTTGGAACAGATGGAACCAGTAGTTGTATTGACGTGTTATTTCTACAACAAACATTATGTTCGTAATGTGACATGGAAGGAGAGCAGGTTTTTTCCATGGAGCCAAAAATTATTATCACGGTGTAATTATCCAAAAGTTTGAGTGTCCCCTTCTTATCCAAAAAATTAGTTGCCTGTTCAGATATGCGGGGAGTATCTTCTCCTAAAAAAAAAACTTTGAAAACAAACAGGAAGCGATTAAAAACCTCATAAAAACAGTGGGAAGCCTTGTGCTTCGACAAGGCTTGGTACCAGAACGTTACTAGGTGCAATTCGCAGTTGACATTCTTGGACAAAGACAGTTGCAGAAACCGACAGGAATGCGTTATTGCAAAAACTAAATAGGATGACATATAAAATTTCTTTTCCCTTTTGTAGCTTGACAATTGGGAACAGATTTCATGGGAAATTAACCTGCCCCAATCAAAAATGCACTTGTTCGTTGACTGTGAAATGCAAAATATAAAGAGCCATGCGGGAAACAGTTGTCGTGGACTCCTGTCCAGTTATTCTTGTAAACAGCCAAGCAATTTCGCGAAATGGATTTCTAAATGAACTAACCTGCATGTTTGTAATATATTCAGGAACTAGAAGCGTGTTTTACAAAAAATGGGGCAAGAGGTCCAATCTATTATTATGCTTCGCTAAGAACTGTTTGAAATCTTCTCCTCTGAACGTCAATGTTGGCTCCGGCAATTTTAGCATCTGGCGAAAGCCCTGAGGTGAAAAAGAAACAGAAGAGAGGTCCCACAGTGGAATAATTATTTTCTCTTAAATAAATTTATCGGTGCACAAAGAGACCAAGTCCTTACAGTCAAAAACCTCAGGGACACAGCCTATATGAGCAATCCCGGAGGTCCAAATTACTTGGTTCTCTACAGCAAAGGTTGAGTAATAAGAATATGCCCTGGACCACTAGAAGTTCCGGTCCTCGCACCCGAAGATGTTGAGTGTATCTCCACAGAACTGTTGTCGAGTTGATGCCATAGGTTTATGAGAGCGTTGGTTTGCTGCAGATGATGGTTTAAATGAATAGTTAGAGCTGATAATGTAACTCTTCGCTAAATCTTGGTTAAATTCTTATGAATGGGAAAGATCCTCGAGCCTTTTGCTGAGTAATAGAAATCTGTATGGGTGGTGCATGATGAACTGTTAGCAGTAAAGCTTATTTATTACATATTTAGAAATGCGAAGGTGGCGGGTACGGCGAAGAGAAATTAAGGATTGGAGGTTTCATTGACGTGCGAAGGCCACAACGTGCGAATGGGATTTAATGATTTTGAAATCAACACTCGGAAGGGATACTATAATCCCCCCACTAATTTTGGTTTAATGCGCATCAATACGAGATCTCCTCGATCCTTTCGCCCATCAATGAAAATTTATACGATTTCTGAATGATGACCTGTTAGAATTCAATGCCAGTAATTCCATATTTAGAAACAAGATATGTATATAT
>SNQJ01S0273288.1:0-11577 GCA_010110895.2 Picea sitchensis
GTTGCTTACTGTTTTCATTAAGTGGTTTAATTCAGATATAAGTTTAATTAGATTTATATTAGATTGTTTAATTTCAGTAAATATATTAGATCGTTTAATTTCAGTTATGTTTATTTCTTTTTCATAAAATATAAAAATCAAAATGATTCTTGGCTGTCTTAGGGCAGAAAACACATGAGTTTTGCAGGTTTTAATTAAATCTGTAGGCTGTTTATAGTGTATATTTGTGAATAAGTAATAATTTAACTAGTAATTAGATAGTTGATTTGAGTTATTATAATAGTAATTAGTAGATTGTATATAATAGTTAGAATAGTTTATTTCTAGTTTTATTTAGTTAGTTTTAATTAGTTTAGTTTCTTTTATTTAGTTTTAGTTAGATTATTTAGCTCAGATCAATTCTCTCTTTGGTTTTCTTAAAAGACCTTAGAGTAGCCAACGGAGCCGTTAAACTCGTCAGGGTGGTCCATTCCAAACGACTTGGGTTATTTAGACAACCCCGGACCTGTTCCACTCTCCCAGTTGACGGACGGTCAATTTCGCCCGTCAACAGTTTTTTATTTTTTTCTTTCTTTGATTGAACTGTCTTTTTGAATAAATATATTTCTGAACAAAGAGCAATTGTCAAAGGAAGCATTCATTTCAAGACTTATGTTTTTAAAAGTAATTTGAAATTGTTCAAACAATTTCTGATGTTAAGGTTAATCTCAGATAATTGATTTGTAAGTCAGTTGAGTACTATGAAATCCTAAACGGTCTTTGTCAGAGTTGTAATATCCCCAAGGACGAGCCCCTGCTATAATTATGAATTGTAATCATGTTTTATAGGCTGGTAAGCCAAGTATTGATAAGTTGGTAAGCTTATGTGTTAATAGGCCAAAGAGCCTAGGTGTTAAAGGTTAGGAGCCTGATTTTTGTTTATGTAATATGAAGAACATTAATAAAATATAAACATCGCTGCGTGAAGACCAATGACGAACAAAGAGTGATGGGGGACTAGGCTTCCACAAAGTGGGTAAAGGAAAAGGGGGATGAAAGGTTGGAAAGAGAGGCTAAGTGTTGAGCCTAGGGGCTAAGATTAGAGGCTTAAGCCCTTGGGAATAATAATTTATTATTATTCCAATAGTTATGAGAAATGTATGTTTTTATCCTAAGTTCCTAGAAGGGGAACGTGTTCAAAAAGGGAACACATGTTGATGGAGCACATGTAACCCCATGGGTGACATGTGTCGGCCCTGACACATGCAATTTAATCCAAAGATTGAGCCATGGAGGGTGTGTGTCCTCCATTCAGCCGTGAGTTGTCTGAACCAAGGGGATCTCTGCGTTGGAGTTCTATATGTCTCATGCAACTCAGGGTGGGAATCCTGTGATGTTTTTATGGAGGAACCGATACACCTCGGTCTAAACTGCGGGAGTTTGTTTTCGACCTCTGCGTGGATTGAGCCGTGTCACAATGTTAAGGTCCTAACCCGCACATAGGTAGATCAATGTATTCGGATGTAATAAAGGTCAATATTAATAAGACCTTTCAATAAAATAGAATAGGGCGGATGTAAGAAGACCTAATAGAAGCTTCCGCTTCTAGAAGGATCTTCCAAGACCTTAATAGAAGCTTTCGCTTCTAGAAGGATCTTTCTTTAGATGCTTCTCTTGATAGAAATTTTATATAAATAAGAGTCGAGGTATGTGAACCCTAGCTTCTTGGATATTGTAATAGAGCATCACTGGACAGCCCTCCAAGAAAAGCTCCGTGAACATTGCTATCCTGAACGCGCTATTTCTGCTATTTCGGATATCATTTCGGTGTATTGTGAAGATTATGTCGGATATTTCATCAAGTTATTCGCCATTTCTAGCATTTCATTGCTCGCATATTTTATATATCGGGTATCTCGCAAGTGGTATCGAGCACTTTCCTTGGCGCGGTAAATTGTGGGTAAGCTTTTTTTTCAAGGTAGACGTGCATTCCAGCCGCCTTTAAGCCTACGTAGACTGCCATTACGCCCATAAACCCGCTGTTGAGGGATTCAGACACGCGTAAAAAATCTAAGTGGTTCTGTTTATTCATACACCTTAACCTTCAAGAAAATTCCTCGAAAGTGGTAGCGATTAGACAACACTCGTAAAATGGATTCAGCCTAGATTTCCGGGCCCTCTCAGATAAACCTATCGGTCGCATTGATCGCTATAGTGTCACCGGTAGAACAACACTCGAAGATACTCTCTAGTGAATTCGGGTAGCTCCGGGTAAGTATCTACTAAGGGTACCTGGCCTATCCTCCTTAGTTAGTGCCCCTCGGTGATATTGGGCCGAAAAGTATCGTTGGACCCCATGTGTATATCAAAGAGTTATAGCATGTGGCAAACCCTTGTCTCAGAACCCTTGAATACCTAACCCTTGGGAACATAAACAACAATATAAACAAATTAAACCGCGAGATCTATTGTCGCGCATCCGTATTTGGATTCCTAAGTAAATACACATTTCTCTATAGTTCAGAATTTGGGGAATTCAAAAAAACAAAAATTGGGAGGTATTTACTAATACATATTTCCAACAACAACAAAAAAAAAAAAAATTTTTTCACCATTATTTGAGACCTATTCCATTAGACCATCTCTTTGCCCCCTCATCACTTTCTCCATATCATTTTTCTCGCGAAAAATTTCCTCGACCAAATTTTCTGTAACCTTTTTTCAGTTCCACCCATTTTTCACCATTATTTGAGACCTATTCCATTAGATTCATCTATTTTCCCTCATCACTTTTACCCATATCATTTTTCTCGCAGTACTTCCCGACTACCAAGACCTTTCTTTCAGCTTCACTTCGCTATCATGGCCCATACCTCAGAACCAAGAACTAGAGTCTCAACACTCCAAGTAACATGGTTTACTTGAGACCAACAAGAAGTGCAACAAATCAACGCTACTATTACCTCCCGTGATGCTTCCATGAATACATCCGTCATTCGTGATAGCCATAAAGTCGTTAATGGCTAAGTCAAAATGAACCCATCTGCTAGAAGACTGCATCAAACTCAAAATCCCTCTCGATGACCCTTTAGATGATGCACCTAAAAAGACCTAAGGTGAAACTTCTTCCCATTCCTTTCAACCACATCACTTCAAAGGGAAAGGTACGTCTTCCGTGGGTGGATGTAACTAAATTTGATGGCTCGTGACCCCACCGGTTGGGTCACACAAATGGAACCTCCATTTCTCTACAACATTACCGATGACTTGGCCAACTCCATGGGTGCTCCTCCATCTCGACAAGAATAAGCAGCAATGGTGGCAATGGAGAAAAACTCCGCGTCAAGGGTATATACTTTGGACCCAATTTGTTGTCGAGCTTTATGAACGCTTGACACCGAGCACCAACCATTTGGGCCGCTTTGACCAAATTGAAGTAATCGCACAACAAGACTTCATATCGATTTGAGTGTCCTGGATTTCAAATCGTAGGGCATGAATGATGCTTTCTTTCTAGAGTGCTTTATCAATGGCCTCAAAAATTAAATTTGTGCCCATGTTCTCATAGCACACCCCCAAAATTGGTTGGAATCTACTAAACATGCCAAATAAGCACAACAAATTGTTTCCTCCTCAAACCGTGAGCCTTCCTTTATCCCTCGCCCTAAACCAAGAAACCCCACTACTCCCTCCACACCACTAAAGATCCAAAAAATTGAACAAGGCTGAAATAGTTGAACACCAACTCAAACGCCTCTGTTATAAATGTGATGAAAAAAAAAAAAAAAAAAAAAAAAAAAAAAAAAAAAAAAAAAAAAAACTCTTTATGGCCATCTCTCTCGAGGATATTCAAGAAGACGAGCATGACACTTCCCCTGTGCCCAAGTCACCGTAAATCTTGAATCTCCTTCCCGACCCTCCCTAAGAACCTATCATTTTCATTGGCTTCTCCGCTCCCTAAACCTTCAAGCTAATCGGTTATATCAAGCAATCAAAGTGTCATCATCTCCGCTGATAGTGGCAGCACTCCAACTTTATTCATCGTCAGACGCCTTAAGAAACCCAATCGCTATAGCCATGTCATAATAATTTCCAAATCATGATTGCCAATGGTGGTCGTTCCATGAAATGTGGAGGGCGCTCGCGGAAATGTGCGCCTCCAATAGGTGACTACAACCCCAACCGCATATGTTCATATTGACATGGAGGTTGCACAGGTTAAAAGTCAATGGCTCAGAACCTTGTTTCCCATTCTCATGGACTTTCAAACTTGAACCATGCAATTTGACCAAGGCGGCCACAAACATAAATTCTAAGGCATCACCGCTGGTTCACCCTCGAAATCACTGGGCTTCTCATCGTGCATGGAAAATTTGCTCAAGAAAGGTCATTCGGGTTTCATAGCTCAACTCCATGCCATTCAAGCTACAAAGATCCCACCAAGTGGCCCCAAGACCTCCAAGCCTCTTGTCTAAACATCAAATGGGGCCTTTCTCCACTCTGCTGACTCCTTCCCCTGCTGTCCATGATCATTCCATTCCCCTTGTCCCAGTAGCGAAGCTCCAAATAGCTACCGCCCAAGTCACACCCCTTTGCCCAAAATAAGAATGAAATTGAAAATGGTCCAGAAACTCCTCACTGGCGGAGTCATCCATCGGCCCTAGTAACACAGTCCCACTTCTCGGTCATCATGGTACTAAAGAAAGAAGGATCTTTGGAAAATGTGTCCCTCACTTCCGCGGCTCTCAATAAACTCACCATCAAAGACACAATTTCCCATTCTTGTCATTGAATACCTCCTGGATGAACCGAGTGGTGCCCAACTCTTCACCAAACTTTCTGATCTTCGGCCGCTATCACCATCCGTATGAAAGAGTTCCCGACATTCTAAGACGACCTTTTCACTCATGAGGGCTACTCAAGTTTGGTCATGCCCTTTGGGTTGTGTAACGCCCACCTTTCAGAGTCTTCTATGAACTGTCTTTCATTTCGTTCCAAGGTTTTTCTTTGATGATATCCCTATATATAGCAAGACATGGAAAGCATTCATCCGGACCTATGTGGATCAAGTTCTCACTCTACCGCCAGCCATTCATCTTTCCTCAAATGCACCAAATGTGCTTTTGGTGCATCCTATGTAAATACTTGGGGTCATCTAGTGGGCAAGGATGAAGCGCCGGGTGGACCTAAGAAAGATTGAAGCTATGCAAGATTGGCCGCATCTCCAAGACTCTCAAAAATTCCTATGGATTTTGGGCCCTCAAGGTAGCCATCGCAGTTCACAAGAACTATGAAAAGATTGCAACACCTCTGACTTAATCTCCTTAAAAATAACCTTTCTAATTTGGACCCCAAAGAAATGATCAAGCTTTCAAACTTTGAAGATGGCCATGTGCACCAATACAATCCTGGAACTTCTTGATTTCACAAAGACCATAGTCTTGGAATGTGATGGCTCCGAGAGAGGAATTGGAGCAATCATTATGCAAGAGGGAAGAACTTTGGCCTTTACGAGCAAACAACCGTCTCAAAAGAATCTGGGCAAACCAATATATGAAAAGGAAATGTTGGTTATCTTGCATGTTGTGGAAATCCGACATCCCTACATGTTTGGGAAATGTTTCCAAATTAATATATACCATCAAAGCCTCAAATATTTCTTGAGCAACGACCTTCCTCCCGTGAGCAAATAAAATGGGTCACTAAGTTCTTTGGCTATGATTATGAGATCATTTACAAGAAGGGCAAAGACAATGTAGTGGCAGAGCAAATCGCCTCTGAAATAAAGGTAGACGAAGGATCCCTTTTTTTCTATGTCCTTCATTGTACCTGATTGGTCGTTAAGCCGCGGCACCGTGAATGGTCAGTAGCACTAAAAGTTCGCGATGTAATTCAGCTGAACTACGTATCAGGCATGTGCCCCCTGTGGTACTGGTTTCGTGGATGAACTTCGATATTAAAGCACGCTTTGTATTTAAGTAAACAATCCAAGCTCAAATCCACGGTACTCTCCGAAAGCTTCATGCTACACCCACAATGGGCACTCAGGGTTCACCAAAAAAAATATGACCGAGTCAAACGCTCCTTTTCCGATGGTATGAAATGTGACATCCGTAGTTTGTAGGGTCGAACGTGAGGTATGCCAAGCACAACAAGGGAGAAATAGTAGAAATCTCCAGTACACTCCAACCCAAGCTTCCACCCCTGATATTTTGAAGTATATATCTATGGATTTTATTACGTTTACCTAAATCAGGGAATAAATCATCGATAATGGTGGTGGTGGATCTTTCCAAATATGCTCATTTTGTGCTCTTCAGTTCTTCACCCATTTAACAGATCCACGATGAAGCCCAAATTTTCATGGATCAAGTCTTCGGGCTTCATGGCATGCCAAACTTCTATTGTTTCGACGAGACCCAACTTTCACAAGCAATTTTTAACAAGAACCGCTGGTTACAAGCAAGTAATACAATTGTATCTCCGCCTCGCCACCCCGCATAGATGGTCAAACTAAGTCGCCAACAAGTGTTTGGAAACCTATCCGGTACTTTGCATCGGAAAATGTCTTCGGCCTAATGGTTACCCTCACTAATGGTGGTACACAAACACCATACAACCACTACATGACTCCTTTGAAGCAAGCATGGACAATAATCAAGGCCTTTCCCATACTTACCGGGTACCTCAGTTGTCCGTAAGCACACCAAACACTTACAACCGAGAGGATATCCTTCATACCCTTAAAGAGAACTTGGTCATGGCCCGAATAGAAGCAGCCAGGCGATCAAGGTCGCCGTAATCCAATTTGTAGAAGGGGATCGTGTGTTCGGTATCGCAACCATATAAGCAAACTTCCCTCAAGGCCGAAAGTGCTGTCGGAGGCTAGCACCCAAATTTTATGGCCCCACATGTCAGCTTCTAAAGCGCGGTATTGCCGATACCGAAGCTCTACCCAAATAAGCTACATCCCTGCTTTTCATAAGCTCTCGCTTTGAAGAAGGTGATTGGCCAGTGCCAACTTCAAACCAACCTTCTAGAGTTAGCTGAAGAAGGATCCATTTGGCTACAACCAAAAAAAAATTTGGACCAACGTGAGCGTCACCTACATCAGAGAATCATCAAGGAAGTGCTAATACTGGAAAGATATGACTCCAAAGAGATGCCACTTGGGAACCAAATTCCATTCTACAACAATTTCAAGATCTCAAGCCTTGAGGACAAAGATAATTTTTAAGAGGGAGGGCATGTTAAGGACCTAAACCAATAACTTGTCATATAGGTATAATAACATATTTCCATGTAATAAAAGCCAATATTAATAAGACCTTTCAATAAAATAGAATAGGGCGACGTAAGAAGACCTAATAGAAGCTTCCGGGCTTGCGAAGGATCTCTAGATGCTTCTTTTAGTATAAATAGGAGTCGAGGGTATGTGAACCCTAGTTTGTAGATTATTGTAAATGGGAAAGCACCGCCGATTGAGGTTGCCCCCTCAAGAGGCCCATGAACATTGCTATCCCATCTGAAGTGCTATTTCATACTCTGTTGCTATTTCGTATATCATTTCTGTGTATTGTGAAGATTATGCTGGATATCTTACTGTTATTCTGTCATTTCTAGCATTTCATTTCCGTTCTGCATATTTTATATATCTGGTATCTTGCACACAAACCCATGGATTGAATCGTGTCGCCTGTGTATCGTGTGAGCCCAATCTATCCTTTTTTGCAGAGTCGATTTTGTACCTAAATTGCCTTTGGATTGCTGCCTCCTATGTTTCCTGGTTCCAAACTCCATTTTCCTTGTTGCTACTCTCACCTATGAGTTAGCAAAAAGCCGTTGTTGCTACTGTTATCCCAAACTTATGTGAATTGAGTTGAAAACTGGTTGAAGAACCGGGTTGTCAAGACCATGGTAGAAGAGGCAGGTTGTTAGGCCTGTGAGCATCTCTCTCTAGGTGAGAGAGTCTACTGGGAAGTGGTTTTCTCTTAGAAAGAGTCCAACACTAGCTACGGAGCTCTGAGAATTCCTGATCCAGCCTGTTGCCGAGACCCAAAGAGGGAGGTGAAGCACCGATGGACTGTACTTGTGAAGGTGTATACTCCAGGGTGGAACAGGCATGTGGGGAATGAGAGTCTGTGAGTAGTGGGCGTAAGAAGGCTCCTGGGGAGGATCCTTCCAGATGTTCTATGCAGTTTTCTTGTAACCTCAGCCTAGTATAGGATTCCCTTGCCTTGGGTGGAGATTAGTCCCAGCTCGGGGGTCACCCAGTGTTGAGCGTGATGAGCAGTGAGGTCTAAGGCTGGGAGGTTCATGGAAGGTCTGGACGTAGTTGGGTGGAGTTACTACAGTTTCAAAGATAAGTATCATTATGTGTTTTAATTCTGTATTCAATTAAAATGCATGTATGTGATGCTTGCAATATTGTCATGTATTCCATTGCAATGATATTTACTGTTAATTCCATTAATTTTGTATTTTAGCAGTAATTATATGTTTACTCTGTTAAGCCATTTAATTTCATTTAAATGCATATTACATAAGTATGAGGAGATTTTTGCATGGTAGCATTGCTCGGCCTGTTGGTGGTTGGGGATGTTGCAATATGGTATCAGAGCTCAAAAGGCTAAGTTAAGGTTGTGTTTGGTAGCATTGCCCAGCCTATTGGTGGCCGGGGATGTTACAATATGGTATCAGAGACAAGGTTTCAACGCTGAGCCTAGATGGGCCAGATAAGTGGTCATTAGAACCGAGGTTTCAAGTGGAAATTATGTGAGGAAGAACCAATTTTTGGACCTTAGAATGTTACTGAGTGCTAAGGAGTTACTTGGTTGTGTTACAAAGCTCAAGAGAAGTAGCGATATAGTAAAACCACGACAGAATTTGTATTAGGGCCACAAACTAATGTGAGCTATAGGATCTGTTTGGAAGAAAAGGAAAACCTTACGATTGTCAGATCTGAAGAAGATGCAAAAGAGTTATCCTGGGAACCTTTTGGAATTTCAACAATCAGGAGAAATGAGGTGTGTTGATGCATGAACTCCTGATACCTGAAACTCTGAAATCCTGAGAAAGATCTACACTGTAGATCAAAGGATGAAAACTTGACCATTGGATCAAGCAAAATGTAGATCATAATTTCAAAATTTCGGCAATCGGGAGAAATGAGATGTGCGGATGCACGAACTCCCGATGCCCGAAACTCCGAAACAAAAAAGTGAGCAGGGTGGGACTCGATGATGTCACCGAAGGTGACGTGGACCTTCGTATATCTTCCACATACCACCGCCTTAGTTGGTGAAATTTGGACTATGTGGGCCTGAAGGGTAAAGTAGATCGAAAATTTGGATGTCGGAAGATTGGGAAGAAACAAGTGTGGGAACTCTCGAAGTTTCAAAAACTTCAAATATGGAAAGAACATAGTGGATTTCAGCCATTGGATGATGGGTAAATGTGGACCATTGATCCACCCGACTTCGTGAGTTTGGTAATTGGAACTTCGAGAGATAGTTGCGTGTGATTTGAAATCTCCGAAGGCTGAAATCCCAAGTAGCACCTAGTAGTTTAGCATTTGGTCACAACCCTTGATCGTGTGGGGTTTGTGAAACAAAGGAAAAGGGCTATGGCTTGAGTTTCCTATGGAGCCGAGAAGAGCTTAGAAAATTTAGGGAAAACTGAACATTCCTTGAATCAATTTGTTTATGTAGGTTGTGGTATTTGTTAAGGAATAATGACCTCACAAATTTAGCTTGTTTGCGCATTGTGTTTGCAGAAGTTTAGCGAGTGCCATAACTGAGTAGAATTTCCATGGAGTGAAAAGAAATGGAAGAGGCATGGATTGCTTCCAATTCAGAAAATGAAAGAGAAGGAATGGATGCTCACTTGGGAGTTGAAGGATTGAACTCCAATGGCCATGGAGAAGAGATATATAAGGAAGGAAACTAGAGGAAGATCACTGAAAAATTGCAAAAAGATGCCCAAACTCACCGAGCAGATAGAAGAAAGGTCAAGAAAACTCAGGAAAAACAAGGTGAATTCAACGTAAAGTTGTTAAAGAGTTTGGAGAGAATAGAAAAGAAGTTGGATAATGAGAGTGACTCGAGCAGAACAGGGATTCATTGAAATTCTGAGGGGAGAAGATCAAGTAGCGTTGGTAGACACCATCATCACTCCCACATTCGCTCCAAGAGAAGGGCACACAGTAGTTCAAGCACATCTCCTACAATAAAGCATAGGAGATCTGGAGTGGATGAAATGAAGGGCAAGATGAACAAGATTAAGTCTCCTACGTTTAATGGATAACATAAGAAGAAGGAAGATGTTGAAACATGGTTGCTTGGGATGAGGAAATATTTCCAACTGCATAATTATTCCTCTCATGCAGAAAGAATAATTGTGATGTATCAACTGAAGGTGAAGGCATCCATGTGGTGGGATCAACTTATGCAGGTACAACACATTAGAGAGAAAGATATCACTTGGAGATAATTCAAGAGATATTTCGAGAATAAATACTTGAATAAAAGATATTATGACAGAAAGATGAAAGAGTTCTTTGAACTCAAGCTAGGCAACATGACCATTGATGAGTATGAACGTAGGTTTCTGGAATTGTTGAAATATGTTTCATTCATCAAGGATGAGACTATGAAGATTCAAAGATATCTGATTGGATTTCCACATTCCATTGGCGACAAGATCAAGTATGATGACCCTAAGACCATGGAAGAAATGATAATAAGAGAGAAATGATTAGATGAACAACAAAGGGAAAAGATTACCTTTCAGAAGGTTTGGGATGACAAGAAGAAGTTTAAGAAAGAGTAGAGGCAGAAGGGAAACAAACCTCCTTTTTTCAGAAACATTCCTCAAGGACATCCATCGTTTAGAGAGATGAGAATGGATGAAGTAGGAGAACAAAGGCCAAGACAGACACCCATTCAGTGTTGGGGCTATCTGGGAAACCATAAATACAGAGATTGTCCCCACAAAAATGGTAAAGCGAGAGCTGTCCACAATGTTCAGCAAGATGAAACAGTGGAGGACATGGGCAGTAGAATGCCAAGGATCTACGCATCCCTGGACAACAAACAAGATGAATTTCAATAGCACATGATTGAAGTGGAAGGTATGATCAACAACCATGCCTTTACTATTTATTTGATTCAGGGTCTAGCCATAGTTATATAGACCCTAGAGTGGTGGAAAGTTTTCATTTGTCGAGAAGAAAACATCAAAAGTCTTGGTTAGTGCAGCTGGCTATAGGAACCAAGAGGAAGGTCACTGAGTTGGTTAAGTCTTGTCCTATGGACATGAATGGATTGAGAACAAGGGATGAATTGAATGTTCTGCCTTTAGTTTCTTATGACTATCTAATTGGGATGGACTGGTTGGACCAATACCATGCCATCCTAGACTATTGTAACAAGGCATTCACTTGCCTGGATGAGGAGGGGAATTAGAGAAGAGTCCAAGTGTTGTTGGGTATTCTACCCTACGGACTAATAAGCTAGGGCTCTAAACTTATACGCAGAAAATGACCCTCAAGACTTAACTTTTGACCTTCTACCTGAATCTGAAACCCCTTTCTTCACA
>SNQJ01S0273289.1:0-11577 GCA_010110895.2 Picea sitchensis
TTTTCATAAATCGCTATTTATATGCATACTGATCTAATTCAGACTTCACGTCTAGTTCTCGAGAGAGAGAGATACCCTTATCTACCTCAGATAGTACCCTGGGTAAACCTCCCCATAGAGATACCCTCCTTGAAAATCCCATCAAGAACCTGGAAAGAGGATGTGAAGGTGCAAGGACTTAGTAACCCTGCACGAGGAGGAATGATCCTCTTGAAATCCTGAGATGGTTGTGTAAGGATAAGTATCGTTAAAAGGGTGAGATCCTGTCGGAAGATCTACGGTCATTAACGACTGTTAGATTGGAAGGAGAAGAGGGGGCATTAAATGCCTCAACCCCTTTCCTTTTTTTTCATGAGTAACATTAAAGGCATAGCTCAGGAGAGGTAGTGCAGTTATGCACAGGCTCCCTATAAAGAAAGTAGAGACCGAGACCCACTCAATTCCTAGACTTGACGAAGGAGAGAAATAGATGTGCTGAAGACTCTTCTAAGAGTCAAATCCAAGAGAAAGAGCGCAAAGCTCCCAAGTCCCTCATAGTTGACAAATCTTAGGACAGATAGCACCTGGTCAGATGCACAAACCCTATAGGAATTAACAAAGGTTGAGGAAATCTTTCACGGCTTCAGAGTAGGGAAGCTCGCGAGGGATAGTGTCATTTTGTGCATGGAGCCATAGCTGCGAAGTTTGTAGAGGAGAAGCAAAGGCCGAGACATTTGATACTTAAGAAATCTTCCAAGGAGAAGAAAGAGAAGTTCATGCTCAAGGAAGAGCTACAACTATCATTAGATTAGCTGGAGCGAAATAGATTTGGGTCGTCGAAAATGTACGTCCAGATGTGCGTAGAAGAGAGAAGAATTAGATGACAGAGACACTTTGAGATAAAAGTGGAAAACAAATGATAATTTTTGGATCTTATAGAGTTTCAAGGCGGTTAGGGTTGGATGCTTCAACCCACGAAGTCGTGAGTGGTGAAGTCATAAGAGGATCAGGACCATCCATCTGAGGAGGACAGGTGGCAGAGATCCAGGGATCTTGTGAACTCGGAGGTTCACAAGGTAATAGCCCAAAGGTTGGGTGCTCTANATCCATCTGAGGAGGACAGGTGGCAGAGATCCAGGGATCTCGCGAACTCGGAGGTTCGCAAGGTAAGAGCCCAAAGGTTGGGTGCTCCAAGTCGCGAGTGGCGAAGTTGCGAGAGGATCAGGACCGTCCATATGAGGAGGACAGGTGGCATAGATCCAGGGATCTCATGAACTCAGAGGTTTGTAAGGTAAGAGCCCAAAGGCTGGGTGCTCCAAGTCATGAGTGGAGAAGTCGCGAGGAGCAGATGCAACCATTGGATCTAGATAACGGGAGGACCTTTGGATCAGGAACCCCATCGCCTATCGCGCGTTTGGGGGTTTGGAGGTTGAAAGGAGTCATTTACGACTTCATGAGTAGCGAAGTACCGAGATCTGAGCACGAGAGAACACGTGGAAGAATCTCAAGGTGGGGCCCGTGTGATTGACGGGTGGACATGCGTTGCCTGGAGAAGGGATTCAATGCTCCGTTGACTTCTCGCGTCTCGGGGATTCGCGGGATAAGAGAATGAGAGCTCAACCCTTGGACTTGCGAAGTCATGAGTAGTGATAACATGAGAGGGAAAATTAAATATCGCTTCTCGAGGGGGGGTTCGTGAAGGGATCTAGTGCTTTGTCGTTAAGCGGTGGGTTGATCTGGACAGCCAAAATCTGCGCTCCCGGATCTACGACCAGGGTTTCATTCTGAAGCCCCCTTTCCATTCTACCTTTAAGATTGGACTCACTTGTATCGCTGAGTCACAAAACATGAAAATTCGCCTTGTTTGTTTGGCCTATGGTCCTAACCCACGATCATAGGGAAGTGAACAGGGAAGAACTAGCCTGCGCTGGGCCCCCGTAGGACTTCAGAGATTCTGTCCCTTAAGGAAAAGTGAAAATTTTATTATGCCGTAGTGGGTGTGTGACAACCACTACCATGATTGAATCATGTTTCCTTGTTGTCTGGGAAAATTTAGTTATAAATTCAATGGTTATCACTTCCCATTTCTTCTTTGGAATTGGTAATTTTTGTAGAAAAATCATTGTGTGTCTATGCTCAGCCTTCACTCTCTGACATTCCATACATCTAGAAATGTAATCAACAACATAATTTTTCATTCCCGACCAAAATAATTGGCTTCTTACTACTGTAATTTTTTTCTGGTAACTGAGATGTCCAACATATGGAACATTATTCATTTCCTTTAATACCAAATTTCTAAGTTCATCGGAACTAGGAACATAAATTCTATTTTTATGCATAAGTAGTCCATCTTCCTTTATCTCATACTCTTTCATATTATGTTGCACATCTCCTTGTTGTAATATTTCCTTTACCTGTAGGTAATGCTTATATATAACAACAATATCTAAAATATTTCTCTTCAATTCTAACTGATGCATACTGACAGTTGTAGCATGCATGAGATGCACTCTTATATTAAGTGCATTGACAACATTATTTTCTTTTCCTTTGATATGCTTGATATCAAAGCCGTATTCGCTTAAAAATTCAATCCATCTTGTTTTCCTGGCATTCAAAGTTGGTTGTTCAAAAATATACTTCAGAACGATGTGGTTTATGTTATCACTCTATAATTTTCCCAAGGTTGTGGAGGCACCTCACAGAGGCAACATAAAAACCACTTCGAGTCTTGGATCTAGCCCTCTAAGACTCAGAGAGGGATGTCTCTGTTTGATATGTATTTGTTTGAATAGATATTAGGCTAGTTATGAAGAACATGGGTTTGTTTATGGATTTTTGAATTGTTTTGGTTGAGACATAAAAAGGACCATTGGGAAAAATGGAGTCAAGGATAAAAGAAGATTAAATGAATAAATAAAAAAGACATATGTAACCAGGAAAGATAGGCACATCAGAGGATTCTTATAATTTGTAAGATGGAGAGAGGAAAAGATCAGAGGTCATTTCAAATGTAGAACAAAGCTTATCTGAATTTTGCATTCAATCTTCAGAAGAAAACATAAACATTGTCTTTAAGCCAAATCAGGGTGTTCATGACAAGTCTTGAGCATACTCTTCTTATAAGCAATGAGAAAAGAAAAACAATATGAAAAACTAAGGAATTACAGTTTACATTAGAGAAAACTGCACCACAGAAAATGACACAAGAATCTGGAAAATAAAGTCTTTGTATTCATTGATTACAGTCAATTAAAGCCTGTGAGCATTTTTACATTTTTGGTCATCCCAAGTCCAACCCTTGGTTCATCAAAATTTTGTGGCTTTATAGCCCTTACATAAGATATCCAGATCCTATAATACTGGATCAAATTTACTTAAAATAGAAAGTCAACAACTGACACAAGAAAATAGGAAAGGATCCTATAAAATAGGTCAACTCCTTATCTTTGATGGTCTTCATATCCTTATAATCTTTGACAGCTGCAAGAAACCTTCCAAGGATGATGGATACCGCGAAATTTCTATCTTTAGCAAAAGACAGTTTTTTCCCAAAAATAGAAAATCAACTTTATCTTCTCCTTCTTGTTAGCACCTTGAAAGATGGAACAAAAGCCTAAAACTGATTCCCTTAATTATTATCCATCATTACAAACCATCTTCAAGGCATATGGGTGAGAAAATATTGGATCTGTGAAAAAATAGTGCCTCTCTGCCCTGTTTGTGCTTTCGGTGGCTAAGAGAGGCAAAATATGATCCTATTAGCCATCGAAAGCTCTGCTTTCAGTGGCTAATGAGCACTTGAAATGTTCGCCTAAGCCACCAAAAGTCCTGTCTTAGTGAAAAATTAACAAAATTGCAAAATACCTTTTATCTTAGCTTTAAAACACTTCAGGGATGATCTTTTGAAGCCTCTTCATCTTGAGCAAGTTTTGGAATGGCTGTAGAATTGTTGGTTGTCTCTGGATCATTCAAATGGATGGATGCATTTTCTAGGGTTTCAAGATCAATAGGTGCTTGAGGCTGAGGTCTTGAAGGCATGGCTTGCAACTTCAATAACCTAACTTTTTTATTCAAATCCATAGCCACTCTCCATATACTGTTATAGTCCTTTATGATCTTCTTCTTCTTTTTCTTTTCCTTTACACTTTCATGTGCCAATCTTTCTAGGGCTGGACTAGTTTCTGCAAAATTATTTGATAGAGTTTCGTATCTAGCCTTTAACATTCTCTCTAGCACTTCTTGTTGTGTTATTCGCTCTATGAGTTTCTTAATCTTCTTTGATTTGTTCTTCTTTCGTTTGTTGCTAGATGTTTCACCCTTTTTAGTATTTGTGAATATCTCAGTCTCTGGTGCTTGCTCCATGGAAAATTCAATATTTTCATCAACATGGGCTTCTTCTTTTTCTGGTTCTTCATCTGAATCTGATTATGGAAAATTTAGAAAGTTCGTCTTCTTTGGTGCAGCCTTCTCTATGTCTTAATTAAAATACAGCTTCTTCTTTTCTTTCTTAGGCTTGGAAGATGAATTATATTTCTCAGATTCCACTGGAGATATATCTCTCCTCTTCCTTTTCCCACTCCTAGGAGTAGATGACTTTTTTGAAG
This sequence comes from Picea sitchensis, assembly GCA_010110895.2. NCBI lineage: Eukaryota > Viridiplantae > Streptophyta > Pinopsida > Pinales > Pinaceae > Picea > Picea sitchensis. The sequence continues at coordinate 4,590 of SNQJ01S0273289.1, forward strand.
AAGATCTCTTTTTATCCTTTGGTTGTAAATCAGTCTGAAAATCATTCCAAAATAAGAAGTGGCCCCAATCCTTGTTCCTTCTCTGCAATAGCTCACAAATCAAGAGCTTAATCAAACCATGATGGGATAATCTGTCTGCAACCTTGCTTGGTTTAGCCTTGACCTAATGAGCCATCTTAGTCAAGATTATGTGGAGGTAATAAGGAAGGTTCAAGGGGATCCTGCCAGTAAAGTGATTCATCAATTTGAAATGATAAATCATTACCCTATTATATCTACCCTCACAGGTTATGTAAACAATAATTGACTTCAGCAGGTGCTGCCATTTCTCGTCCGGAAAAGACATAGGAATTTCTTTCTTCCATATCAAACACTTGTGCTCTAGTTTCAAATAAGACCTAAATTCAACCTCCTTTGTAATAGTGGTCTTGAACCAGTTTTCTCCGGTCCTTGGTAGATCTTTCACCTCTGCTATGAGAGTTTCATCCACCAGGAACTCATCTTTGCCAATGCTGCCTTTCTTCCATCAAATGTGAGAGCAAAGGATTTTGATACTTGTTGATGTGATCCCTGTAGTTTCTCACAAAATCTATAGCATCCCACGTCCTTGAAGCATTGGCACACCTCAGGGCGTGAATCAAGATAACCAATATCATATAGCTCTTTCCTGAGAGTTGTTCCTCCTCTCTTCATTTTCTAGAATGATTTTGTACCTGCAAATTGAAAAATTTGGGCTTGGGAGGAGATAGACATAGCACATAATCAGGGAGGTTTGTGCTCAACTATGATAGAGGCAAGAAATGGGGAAATACGATTAAGTCGAGCCATGATTTTGAGGGATGTGAGAGGGTAATTAGGATTTGAAATGATAATCATTATTCGATAAACCTTGAAGGATAGGAAGTATAAAGACCACGTGATTTCGTGAAACTTAGAGTTGAAATGACCAAGTCCGGATATGCCAAGATAAGATCCTAATTCCTAGGATAGGTGTAATAATCATAATCACTTGTAAAACACCTCTTACCAAGTCATACTCGACAACTCCTCTATCTTTTTGGCAGCTAACTACAATCATAACACTTCACTAAGATGTGCTGACCATTTCAAATCTCCCTACGATTTCAGTGGACAGGAGAGCACCAAATTTCGCGTTTAAGCCGCCAAAATCTAGGGCTTTTAGTGGCTTAGAAGCCCTTTTGAAAAGGCACATAGCCACCAAAACTTGTATTTTGATTTTTTTGAAATAAAAACTAAATCAAATGTTTTTCAAAGTTTATTACAAGCTTAAAGCTCTTTAAAATGAGCCTTAAAAAATTTAGAAATATTCTTTCTAATAACAACCTAACACCTAATCCAATGAAATTGACTAATTTATTTGAGGAGATAATAGGCCATCAAACCGGTAATTTCATCAAGAAACCCACAAATAAATTCTGAATCATCAGATATCCTATCATTATAGGTCACTAACAGTTTCTTCTTAATTCAAATCTCTTTCCCATGAGACAATGACTTCACATATTCAATGCATGAACAATGGCAACAAGCACCAAGACATGCATGGAATAGTTCCTCTCATGGTCCTTAATATTTCTAGAATCATAAAAAATGAAATTCCCACTTTGAGTGAGGACTCCACCAATTCCTTCCTTGCACGCATCTATGCATACCACAAAATTCTCATTTAGGTCATCAATATTCAAAATAGATGCACTAGTAAGTAATTCCTTTAGCGAATTAAAATTTTCTTCACACTCAGGTGTCCATTCAAATTTAATTCCCTTGTTTTGAAAAGAAATGATGGGATGAGAAATATTAGAGAACTATGATATAAATCTTTTGTAGTAACCAACTAACCCCATAAAAGATATGACTTCTGAAACATTACTGGGTGTTGGCCATCCTCTAATGGATTCAATCTTCTCAGGGTCTACTGCTATACCCTGTTTTCAAATAATGTGCCCCAAGTAACGGATCTATTCTTGATAAAAATAACACTTACTCATCTTGGAATACAACTAATGTTATCTCAACACTTGCAGTACCAGTCTTAGGTGATGTTCATTCTCTTCCTCTGACTTAAAATAGACAAGTATGCCATCCAGGAATATGTTGATGGGACCTAAATCCCTTGTCTCAACAGTAGGACCTAAACCCGCCACCGAGGCCCAATTAGACTCTGCAGCGTTTAAGATGGAATGGTTCTCCAGATATTGCGATCCGACCAATTTATCGATGGGCTTTGTGTTTCTTTGTGAAGTCTCTTCCTTCAGATAGGACTATTTTCTTCTGTATTTTCTCTTGGGTGGGGCTGATATGAGAGATGCAAGCCAGCCTAAACCAACTTGACAATTAACAAGATTAATTTTTAACTATTGGGGAAGAGGTTAATCTTGGGATAACCTATTGCTCAACATGCAGACAATTACTCTATACCACAGGCCTAGTACTAATACATTAACCATGTGAGCATCCAATTATTGTATGAGAAACTAACTATCAGAAAGAAAGAACATATGTAATAAGATAATGGGAAGAAAAATAATTCATCTACCATAACCATGAATTACATAATAACACAATGATTTGTTTTCATCATTAAAGAAAAGAACATCAAAACATTGCACCATATAACTTGACAACAAAATGAATTACTCTTACTCATTACTGCATAATTCATGAAACATGATAGGAAGTAGTTCTTCTCCAAGTCCAATCACATGCATTTGATGAAAATAGTTTGTCTTTGGTCCAAAAGGACTTCTCAATTCGTAGCAGTCTCAAAATAATTATTAACAACCAAAAATAAAGAGTTCTTACAAAAACCATCGACCCATTGCTAATTGGTCGATGTCTTTATTTATAATATAGAGTTTTAACCGAAACTAACAGCTAATTGCAGTTTAAACAAAACAAAAATTGCCACATGGCATTATCTTGTAACAACTTCTTTAACAGTTGTCCCGAGATACTTCTTGGAAAGGATGTCTTCTTTCATATTCAATCCAGCTGACAAACAATTTTTCACAAGTTTGGTCCCATGGAAATCTATGATGTTCTGTCGGGGCCGCATATATTCCCCTGATGTCTACTGCATGCGCTCGGTAATTTACTAAGTTGGAGTTCAGCTGTTGTAGAATGGTTTGGGCTTTGATCGGATGTTCTGCAAATTTTCGTACTTTCGATGGCTTCGCATTGACTATTTTTGAGAACTCTTCGGTCCATAGCCCATCTTGTTCAGCATGCCGCTTGACCACATCGCTCAGGTTAGTGAAATTATTGGGGGTGACGAACTCGGGGAACTTGGAATCCTTCATTTCTCTATCGATCTTGATTTGGTGTTTCTTTTGGGTTAATCAGTGAGACCACAGAGCAAGCTTTGTTTGGTGATTGGGGAATCCTTCCTGCAAGCGGGGTTGAGATAGTTTAGAAATCGAGCAAATATGACATAAGATACCAACAAACATAATCGACTGGTGCGTACCTGTGGAGCTCGTTAGTGTCAATCATTTAATACTTATGTGATCCTAGTTGTTCCTTTGAATGACCTGCGATGTCTTTTATCCACGTCGCTGCTCCTGCTCAGTTTAAAAGAGTCACATCCATGCGTCAAAGCGTGGAAAATTGAGTACGGCGGATACGAGAGTTGGAACTGTCATAGTAGTTGCTCGACCTTTGGGACTGGAAAAATATGCCAGGGTTGAGCATGCGTGTGTATGCTCTCAGAATGTCGGATACCATAGTAAGGAAGTCATTAAATGCCTCCATAATCCGTATTACTAAGTGTGTCAACTATCATTCGTCAATAATGGAAGCTGGGGAGTTTAAAGAGCTTGGAATGATCGTACTGCACATTCTCTGCAACTTCAATCGATGATGCTTTAAGCGTTCTAGATTACATCCGATGAGCAGTTGTGATGCATTATGTCTTCAAGGCATATTGTCATGAAGCGTGAGTGTTATTTTGGTACACTCTGGTTTGTTTCTTTGTTTGGATATAAATTCTAGGAATTATGTGGGGAATTCCACACATAAATTGAGTTTATGCTTCTGTGACACTGATATTGCATGTTTATCCGAGAAAAACTCGGTGTATTCATCCTTTATTACCTTTAGGATCCAAGACACCACGTTTTTGCATTATGGGATCCCCTCCTAACAAGGGACAGGTTTTGCGAGGTAGCTGGAGTGTCAGGTCCGAGCCCCAACGTGCCTGGGATTCATTCTTATTGGCTCCCAGTGTCCTCGAAGCTTCAACAAGAGGTACAGGATTTTGTTCATATAGGGTGTCAGTGCCTTGTTGGCATCCCAACATATTTTTTAACTTTTGATGTCAATTAAATGATTTATATAGCTTCCTAACTAGGGTCATGGATTTTTATTACTCTTCATGAGCGATTTTCGAAATGAAAATAATAAGTTGTCATTTTTTTCTATTGCTTTTGTCTATGATTCGTTCATGACTGAAAGCATGAATACGAAGTATGAAAACTTGCGACTGTGTCACCATTTTGTTTTAAAATTTTATTAAAGGCAAATTGTTCATACAGTTTATTAATGAAGCTTGGTTCCTTGCTATGAAGAGTTACTCTCTTTGTTTCGATCCTTTCAACACTAAGCATGCTTAGGGATTGATGGTTATATAAACAAAGGACCCCCATGATTTGATTTTTGGTATGGTTTTGTTTGATTATTGGCTATACATTTATTTTTACTAAGCCTTTGATTTTTGATTTTGAACTTACCCAAACCTTGTGATCGAACCCACTATGCATGCACTTGTTTTCATGTTGAATGATCTGGTCGTGGTTTGTACCTTATGATAGTTGGCAATACGACTTGTAGCTAGCCATCATTTCCAATACTGATCTTGGGCTTCGCAAACCCTCTTCTCACACTTTTCAATTAACGTCCATCTTATCGTAATGATTTTTTAGTTCATACACTGTTCATTGTTGGAATTTCTCGGGCTCGGGTTATGGATTTGGACTGTCTCAAAAACCCTCCCTATGCGCTATGTTTGATTTATTACCCTTTCATCCAGTATGGCTCCTATCGTTAGAGTCGAACCTAATGGCATTCAAACTCTGCTCTTATATGACGATGACAGAGAAGATCTAGAGAGAAGTGGTTGGCTCGTTTTCATTAGAAAATTTCAGGGTTTCAATTTACAAACTGCCCAGGAATTCAATTTCTCCTTCGATGGGTGTAGAGATAAAGTGGGTGATGTCCAATTGGAGGTTACAAAGGATTTATTGAGTCAAGCTATAGGACTCCCTGCAAGCGGTCAAAGGTGGTTCAAAAATGAAAAAGTGGAAGAAGTCCCTTGGAGTCTCCTCTTTACCTCTCGGAAGATAAAAGGATGTGAAAAAGGTATGCCCATTTCCTTCCTAAAAGCTTGGTGGCATGATCTGATTGCTATGGTAAAATAATTTGTTACCTGTGACGGACGTTTGAGTCTTGTGTTTTTGTACCATCTACGTCTACTTATGATTTTTATAGGGTTTCCTTTGAACATGCCATATTATTTATTGAGGAGACTTTATAAAATGGGAAAAAGGTATAGAAAGCAGTGGTCAGACTCGAGCCTCTTCCATCATGGCCTAATAAAAATCTTGCTTGTGAATCAATTAGAATTGCATAATGACAGTTGGGATTCATTGATAACCGAAAATGGTTATGGTAACCCTGATATGAAGGAGGTCGACAAACTTGTGGTTGAAGAGACCCTAATCTACCCTACAATGCCCCTCTCACCTACCCAGGCCTATGTCTTAGCCTCCTACAACAAAACCTTAATCGATCCAAAGGTTATTGAACAAGCCTGTGAGCAGGTTATACATCCTAATGACTGTGTTAAAAATTTAAAGAAACCTACAGGGAAAGCATCTAAAATAAATGTTGATATAAATTTTAAGAACAAGAGAGTTGGGAGACCGATTTCGAGGAGGCTTCGTAACAAGTTGAACTCTCATGGGAGCTCGATCAGCATGATTGAGGTTCATGAGAGTTCGGACTCTGAAATCGATAGGTTCCTCACTGAAGAAGACCCTCATTCGTTCGAGCCACACCTTGATCGGCCCTATAACTTTGTTGACAATTTACCTCCTTGTCTAAAAAATAATGCAGAGTTTCCTAGTGTCAAATTGGGTAATGAATCTACTGTCCGTATGGAATATGCTCCAGTTCACAATCATGTATGTTCCCATGCAACCGTCACATAGTCGAAGTGTGAAGTCTGTCTATCTTGGATTGATAGATATTATACTGATATCCCTATCCTACAGTCACGTGTTAAGGCTCTAATGGATCAGATCGATGTCTTAACGAGGGAAAACCATAGGCTCGAGTATATTATTCAAAGAAAAGAAAAATGTATGAAGACAACATGCAATGTGGTATTTAAAAATGTTGAGGTTGCAACAACCATTGTAAATTCCAAGGTTGTCTGATACAATTTGATTTCATTGTTGGAGGTATGATTCTTTATCTTAATATAGGACTATTTGTTGAAACCAGATTGCTTTGTTCTTTCAATAAATTGGATTCATTTACTAAAATAACTATCTACAGAATCACAAGATTCTGTAGCCAGTTATGTTAATTCGAAATGTGTAAATTAATGGTTGAATTTGTATCTAAATGTTTCTATTTTCCTTTTTCTTTTAGGATATTCAGGAATCCATGATTACAAATTGATCCGAGGCACTCTTGATACCTTCTAGGCATATCTTTGATGCATTTTGAATGAACAAAAATGAACTTTTGTTAGCTTTAGAGGATTTAGTATAATCTGGGTGGTTGTATCCCCCTTTTTATTTTTGTAATCAATATTTGATCTCAGAAAGGGAAACAATTATCTTTTTTGAGGCCTTTATAAACCCATTATTTTTGTAATCAAGGGCATCCTGGCCTGGGGCTAGTTGTGAACAACTTACACTTGAATTTGGACATAACAAATATTTACTTCATGCTTTAGCCATCT
>SNQJ01S0273290.1:7236-18619 GCA_010110895.2 Picea sitchensis
CTGCTACCAAAAACATCAACAGATAGCGCTATCCATATCCCAACCATGCTAACCACTTTTCACCTCCCGAGTATCATTCATTCAATCCGCATAAAAGAATTGCATCATAGTCATGTATGATTTCTCAAAGGTCAAAATTAAAACATGAATAAATAAATCCAATAAGGCTAAGAGGTGAAGAGCCAAAGTTTAAAAAGCCAAACATTAAACTTGAGCAATGCCCCTCATTAATAAGGCCAATGCCTTTAGTCCCTAGTTTGTCTAAAGAATATCTAAAGAAAAAGGACTTGTTCAATAAACTAAACATGTAAAGAAAAAGGACCTGTTCAATAAACTAAACATTTAAAGAAAAAGGCTTGAATGGGTAGTAAAAAGCGGGTCGAGGATGGTAACTCAATATTAAGCTCCCTCTAAAAGGCTATTACAAGCAAAAATGCCTAGCCAAATGCAACTAGATGAATAAAAAAATAAGACCTACGCACGTTTAAGACTTTGAGGGTCATCACATGAAATCATTCCCCCTTCCCCCTTTCATCATTATTACACATTATTGCCTATCTTTTACCTAGGTACTTAGGAAATATGGGCTTTTTCTTAAGATTTGATGCGTGTATAAGGGTTAATAATGTTCCCCTTGGTAAGACTTAGGCAAGTATTAAAATTAACCCCCTTTGTTATGTTTTGGTTAGGAGTTTGTCACCAGGTGCTACCAATTAATGACTTGCTAATAGGCTAGACCCATCACTTCGAGTGGGTATTGTGTAGTGAGATACGTGTACCATGCCTCAAGATCCTTGACACTGCCTTGGGATCCTTGATGTTGCATGGGGATCCATGTACTCTTCTATGGCCATATCTACAAATATTGGGATCCATAACATTTTCCTTGAGCTCCCTGTATGGCATCGAGATATGTGTCACTGCATTGGGATTCGTGACAATGCATCAAGTCGTGATAGGGATGCCACGTGGACCGTCTGTATGCATCCTCCTTGGTTAGTTGGACACTTCCTTGCATGCTCATGCAATAATTATTCCTTTTGTACCACACGGGGTAATTAATGGATTGGAGAGTGAGTTTGCACATTACGAGGATGATTCCACGTCATGACTTGGACACTTTTGATGACATGGAACATCTATTAGACACTTACTTGAGGAGTGCTAGACCTTTTGGAGCCCACACACACCTTCTTGAGAGGATTTCATGCTAGTACAGCTCGCACATTTGGAGATGGCATCACACTTTTTGATCACATTCTTCCAAATTGGACCATCTCCTAGATATTGGCATCATATTTTTGAGGAGCGCACCTCTCTTGGGATATATTTTGTCCACATGTGTGGATCTTACATTGTATTTTGACCCTTTCTAAAGGAACATTGTACTTCATGAGCAAATTATGCATATATGTTAATATGATTTTATTTTGCTCGAGGTTTTATTGAGGAAATGGTTTTGAGCTCATGGTTTTTGAACTAGCACATGGTTTTGTAATGTATCGGAGGAGACTTCTCACTTATAAAAGGAGAAGTATTCCTCCATTTTCATTCATTGGAGAATAAAGGAAAGACTTCTTGGCAAAGTTTGGTGTGAGTTCTATTTTCTTGGTGATTTTTCTTCCTTGATTCTATTTGATGCAGTGTTATCAAAACCGAAAACTGGATCGGACCGGTCAAACCCAAAAATTCAAAACCTGACTGAACCGGAAAAAAAAACCGAACAAAAAAATCGGTCGACCAAAAACTACATAAAATATTCAAAAGTTGAAAAAAAACATATATATTCATTTCCATCAATACGAATCCAAACCATTTATACACAAATATGCAAAGATTCTCATTTATATAGCAAGAGTGCATATAACGAAAATAGCACCAAGTGCAATACTGTAGTTTCTATTATAGTTTGATTGATTTTATAGTTAACATGTGTGTAATGAGGTCCCCATCTTTAATGGAGTGGAGGCATATTATTGTATGCTATTCATACCTCCATCTCTTTTGATCACATGCACATATCAAGGTAAATAGAGTGCATGTCGGAATAAAAGCTTAATGATAATTTATATGTTAGTGTGAATGATTTTGTGATTGCTCTTCCCTTCTCTTATTTGATTCATTTGAACGCATATTATTTGTTGTTTATGTCTGTCTCATTTTTTTTTCCAAACTTGTAACCTTGGGGGATTCACTCTCGAGTCTCCACAAGGAGAATATTGGAAGATGCTTGTAGTGTCCTAAGTCAGAACTAGAAATATAGAAAAGAATTTTAGAAAATCTTACAAGGCATGGAAAATAAATGTTAGAGTTTACATAAGCGGGAAGTGCATGTACAGATCAAAAAATTGATACATATAATATGAAGTGAAACTGATGGGGACAAACCACACCTGGACAGCTGAGAGAGACCCAAGAAGATACAATCAATCAGTGACTGCAAAATTGGTTTTGAAACATGTTGCTCATTTTAAGACCATGTTTTGATCATTTCTTTTACTTTTGAGGAGCTTTTTTTTGTTTCTAAATTGAAAACACAACTTCTAGTTTATAAAACTCTACATAATGTATAGAAATTGGCAGAAATTTGTTTTTCCTTAAAAAAATTGAAAATCTAGCCGTTTAACTGCGTCGTATGGGTGTTGTGCAGAACCAGTCGAAACCGGTCAGAACATGTCAGTTTCATGTTTTTGGTCGAAACTGGTATGGAACCGGCCAAAAACGGTTCGGTACCACCGGTCCAACCATTTTTGCCATGAAGGTCGGTCCGGCCGATCGGTTTTGTGGAACTGGGCCAATTTGGATAACACTGATTTGATGACAAGAGTATGCGAAGTTTTCAATGAGCTAAAGGGTTTGCTAGAGAATCAATCAAACAAAGTATGGTTATGAACCTATCTTGTTTCTTATTCATGGTTAGTTCTAATTTACGTTTCTGAAGATAAATGTTTAGGGCTTTATCTTTTCAACATAGGATTAGGCTAATTTCTCTTGCATTCTTTGAAGTTTGATTCAGCTACATGATCTAACCCTCTTTGAAGTATTTCTTTATCTTCTTTGTCATAGTTTGAATATCTTCTATGCTCACTTGTTGGTGTTGAATACTTCGTTACTTCTAGAAGGGAAAATTTGCTAAGAAGACATGGACACCATCACCCAATGATAGGTAGACTTTTTCACTGATTTTTTCAATCAAAAAATAAATATTCAACCATTTTTCTCTCTAATTTTTTAGCTTAATTGCTAGAACTTTCTACATTTTTTATGTTGGCCGATTTTTTATGTGCTCATTCCTAGAAAGCGTTTGAAGGTTCGAAACAATTCCTTTGTTGCCTATCACTCCCTATCAAACACTAGGGTTATTTCACTATTCTAGCAAGTCTGATCATCACTTGTTCTAACCCTGCCAATCTTTGCCTTGATCCAATTTACAGACTGTACAAATTTTGCAGGATATGTCAAGGCTCAAAACCAGAGGGTATATACTCTTTCTGAAGGTCGTTGCAGGTCTTTCTAGTTCCAAACAATCCCTGCTCCCGAGCCATTTCTTAGGTTGCTCCAAGAATTTGATTATAGTCTAGCACTTTACCTCTTCTATGTTGATGATTGCAGCTTCATGATTCTCCAGGTTGTTCTCCTCTGGACTCAGTTGAGACGATCTGTGAGAACACCCATGTGATGGGTGAGTCATACTCCTCTGGACTGAGTTGAGATGATGTGTGTGGTCTCTTGTCGTGCTCTTCCGGACTAAGTTGAGATGACTTGAGATGGTCTCCTGTCTGACTCCTATGGATTTAGTTGAGTCGACTTGAGATGGCTCTCCAAATAGTACTCCTATGAATGTAGTTGAGTTGATCTGTTGAGGGTGATGTCCCTGTGATTGAGCACATGTGGACTTGTCCCTAGTGGCAGAGCACTAGAGGATGTGTGAGAGATCCTTGCTATATTGTCTAAGAGTAATATTATTGTGAAACCCTAATTTTCTATTGTGAAGGGTACAAGTCGGCCCCACCCTGTAAAGATAATTAATAGTGTAAAAGATTAATTATATTTTCAGTTGTACAAGTCGGCCCTATTGTGCCAATAGACACATCCATTTGATGTGCTAGGTCATGTATTTATAGGAGAGTTAGATCCCCATTGTGGATCACTCACTCATTCAAGTCTCATTCTCTAAACGCCTACTTGTAGGGATGAAATGCACACTTATCTTATGCGCTAGCCTTCTTGGTCATAGAGCACCCTCTTGTGTGCGCTAGGGTTTGTGGTGAAAGGGTGATCTTCTCTTGACTCTATAGCAAAGGATTGTTGGGTTTTTCCCTTGTTTGAGAAGGGTTTTCCTAGGATAACTTCTTGTGTTCTTGTGCATGGTTATTCTTCTTTTGATCTTGGTTACTGCAGCTATTGTATATTGTATTGTTGCATTGTTTATGGTTCACATTCATGCTAAATTGAAAGAAACTACATGTCCTTGAGCTAAGCATTAAAAATTCAAAATGGTATCAGAGTAGTGTTCCTGAAGAGCCATTGCACAAGCTATTCCAAGCTAGTCGTCACCTTCTTGTTGCAATTGCAAAAACGACGCCTTCCATTTTCCTTGTCAAGCTAGTTTTAGCACTTTCCCCTTGAACGTTGAGACTAATTTTTGCACAAGCAGGTACGGCCTAGTTTAGCGCACCACCTACAATTCTCAGATAAAAAATTGAAGAAGTTTTGATTTTCGACCCTAGGATTTCTAGGGTTTCTGCAAAATTCGGTTTCTAGGGTTTCTGTAGAACGTTCAAGTATTTTTGCAGCTTGTTGAGGTTCCTTTGAGTCTCTAGGGTTTCTTGTTGGCAGTCATAAGTCCAACAAACCACCCAGAGACCTCCTCTTGAAAAACGCTAGGGTTTCTAACCTAGACGTTAGGGTTTGTGAAGAATCTGCAAGCCATCAGGAACAAAACTTTGGTGGAATATAGGCTTGATGGAACAAGCAACTTCAGCTCCTAGAAGTCAAGATTACACATCAATCTGGAAGAGGATTACCTATTGAGATTGATAGAAAAGACTCTACCAACAACAACAACCGATCAAGAGAAGGTTGAATGGAAGGCAAACGATGTAAAAGCTAGGAAGATAATCATCTATTCAGTAAGAGATCACCTACAACCTCGCATCTCTACCTTGAAGACAGCTTATCAAATGTATGATGCACTGAAGACGATGTTTGAGAGCAACAACACTAACAAAGCTCTCACATTGAAACAGCAACTTCAAAATCTTAAGATGGCGGAAAGTTGACACCATTGCTACCTTCTTCATGAAGATTTCAGATATCAGAGATCAGTTAGGTGTCATTGGAGAAACCATCACAGACAGAGAGCTTGTCATGATTACTCTCAATGCTCTTCCAAGACATTGGGAACCATTCATTCAAAGTATCAGTGGAAGAGAAGACTTACCTTAGTTTGATCGTCTATGGGCGGACTGCACTCAGGAGGAAACCAGACTTATAGCCAGAGGTGTGCAAGACTCCCATCATGATGACAATCAAGCCCTTCCTTCTCATAGAAAGAGAGGCAAAAGAAATAGAAGAAGTTTCGGCAAAGCATTCAAACACAAGAAAACTTCAACAGCTTCAAGTCATGAACATAGAAAAGACATTTCAAAGATTCAAAGTTTCAGATGTGACAAGTATGGAGTCTGGACACATTGTGAGAGATTGTCCTACCAGGAAGAAAGGAAGACAACATGCATCCACTGCCGATGTCGATTCAGAACCACATCAAAGAGATGAAGACATAAAAGATGAAGCATTCTTGTTCATTTCAGCACTCTCAAGTATCGTTCCTACTGATAGTGATAATTGGTTAATTAACAGTGGTGCTTCAAGACACATGACTGGATATAGAGAACATCTTACAGACCTTGTGGAGAAAGAGTCTCGGCTGCATGTTGTACTTGGTGATAATGCCAGATATACTGTGAAGGGAGTTGGAACTTCTCCTTTCCAACTAGATTCTGACATACCTCTTCAATTAAGTGAGGTACGATATGTACCTGGGATGAAAAGGAACCTTGTCTATGTTCTACCTTAGAGGATAAAGGCTACAAGGTTACCTTCCCTGAAGGAAAAGTTATTGCATGGCACAAGAACTCACACATGGATTATGCTCGGGTGATTGGTGTTCGAGAAAACAGTTTATACAAATTGACTGTCCGACCAGTCCAAGCCTTGTTACATGATACTACCAGCTTGAGCAAGCTATGGCATAGGAGACTTGCTCATTTACATTATAGAGCCCTTCCTGCACTAGGGAAGATGGTGACAGGTCTTCCAGAGATACATATCGAGCATGATGGTGTTTGCAGAGGTTGTGCTCTTGACAAGAATGGCAAGGGGTCCTTTTCGAGCAGTGACAGTAGATCCAAGGGGATCTTGGACTTGATACATACAAATGTTTGTGGACCCATGATTGTTGCTTCCTTGAACGGATATTTGTACTATGTGCTCTTCATTGATGATCACTCTCGGAAGACGTGGATTTACTTCTTGAAGACCAAGAATGGAGTCCTTGTGAGATTTCAAGAGTTTAAAGCTCAGGTTGAGAACCTGACCGGGAGGAAGATCAAGGTGTTGAGATCAAATAATGGAGGAGAGTACACCTCCCGGGATTTCAGTGATTTCTGTATTGAGGCAGTGATCAAGAGGGAGTACACCGTTCCTTATAACCCTCAGCAGAATGGGGTTGCAGAGAGGAAGAACAGATCCATTGTTGAGGCAACCAAAGCGATGCTACATGATCAGAGTCTACCTATGATTATGTGGGCAGACGCATCCATGACAACAGTGTAAGTTCAGAATAGGAGTCCTCATAAGATTCTGAAGAACATGACTCCCGAAGAAGCTTTCACCGGAGTGAAGCCTAAGGTTGGACACTTCAGGATATTTGGGTGTCCAGTATACTTTCATGTACCCAGTGAAAAGAGAACCAAGCTAGACCCTTCAGGCAAAAAGGGTACATTTGTGGGGTACAGTGAATCTTCGAAGGCATAACGGATCTACATCACTGATCAGAGACAAATCGAGGTTAGCAGAGATGTCCCCTTTGAGGAAGAGATAGCCTTTTGAAGATCCATAGAATCTCATATGGAGATTGACAGCGAGAAGAAGGAGAGACAATACCTTCTCCCCCTTCAGCAGTTCAGAGAGAGACAGTTACTAATCCAGTTGATCTCGTAGGTCCAGTTGATGTTCCCAGAGACATTACAGTAACCAGAAGAAGCTTGCATGGGCTCGACAGACTTTGTAGGAGGCAGAGGGACATGCAACTCCTCGTGATACATTCTGAGAGAGCAAGAGACCATAGAGATTTTCGAGCTATGTTTCAGCTATGAGCCACATCATTGATACTGAGCCTTCTTGTCATGGAGAAGCAGTAGGTCAGCAGGTTTGGAAAGATGCCATGACCGAAGAGTATCAATCCATCATGAAGAATGATTTGTGGGATATTGTTCTGAGACCGAAAGGGAAGTCTGTAGTGACTTCCAAGTGGATCTATAAGAGCAAACATGCATCTGATGGAAGTGTCGAGAAGTAAAAAGCGATATTTGTGGCTAGAGGACTCTCTCAGGTGGACAGAATAGATTATGAGGAGACATTTGCTCATGTTTCCCGATACACTTCCATTCGTACGATTATTTCCCTTGCAGCATCCATGGGTTGGAGACTACATCAGATCGATGTGAAGACAACCTTTCTCAATGGAGAAATTGAGGAAGAACTTTACATCAAGCAGCCAGATGGATTCGTCATACATGAGAAGGGGTCTCATGTGTGCAGGTTGAAGAAAGCCCTGTATGGACTAAAACAGGCACCTCGTGCATGGTATGAGAAGATTGATGGATACTTGATGAGTTTGGGCTTCAGCAATAATGTTGTTGGTCCTATATGTTGATGACTTATTCCTCACCAGTTTAGAAAGCCTTATTGTTGAATGCAAGCGTGCATTGGATTCTAAATTCGAGATGGAGGACCTTGGTATGATGCACTACTTCCTGGGACTAGATGTGTGGCAGAGGACTGATGAGATTCTCCCGAGTCAGGGGAAATACACAGTGGAGATATTGAAGAAATTCGGGATGACAGACTGCAAGTCCATACCTAAACCGATGGTGATGAATCTGAAGAAACTGAGCGAGACTTCTTCTGATTTAGGCGAGATTGATCCACATCTTTACAGACAGTTGATTGGATCATCGATGTATCTGGTTAAAACCAGACCTAATATATGCTATGCAGTGAGTGTATTCAATCAGTTTATGAGTCAGTCAAGAAAGACACACAGGATAGTAGCGAAGCATGTGCTCAGATATTTACGAAGCACAGTTGGTTATGGACTGAGATATGCCTCCAGTGTAGACATGAGATTGTAGGGATATGTTGATACAGATTGGGCAGGGAACGCAGTGGACCAGAAGAGCACCTCCAGTTGTTGTTTTACTTTGGGATCTACCATGGTTTCCTGGTGCAGCAGGAAACAGACTTCTATGGCTTTGAGTACCACAGAAGCAGAGTACATTGCATTATGTGTGGCAGTCCGCGAAGTAGTGTGGCTTTGCAATCTCCTTGCAGACATATT
This sequence comes from Picea sitchensis, assembly GCA_010110895.2. Taxonomy (NCBI): domain Eukaryota; kingdom Viridiplantae; phylum Streptophyta; class Pinopsida; order Pinales; family Pinaceae; genus Picea; species Picea sitchensis. Next base: position 15,860 of record SNQJ01S0273290.1, read on the forward strand.
TGGACGTGAGATGGATTCCACTGCTATCCATTGCGATAACCAGAGTTGTGTGAAGCTCTCAGAGAATCCTATGTTTCACGATAAATCGAAACACATCGAGATCAAATACCATTAGATCAGAGATATGTTGATGATTGCAGCTACATGAGACATTCTCCAGATCGTTCTCCTATGTACTAAGTTGAGACATCTGTGAGAAAGCCCATGTGATGGGAGTGTCATACTCCTCTGGACTGAGTTGAGATGATGTGTGGTCTCTTGTTGTGCTCCTCTAGATTGAGTTAAGACGACTTGAGATGGTCTCCTGTCAGACTCCTATGGACTTAGTTGAGTCGACTTGAGATGGCTCTCAAGATGGTACTCCTATGGACTTGGTTGAGTTGATCTGTTGAGAGTGACGTCCCTGTGGCTGAGCACAGTGGATGTGTCCCTAGTGGTAGAGCACTAGAGGATGTGTGAGATCCCTTGCTATATTGTCAAAGAGTGAGACTTTGGTAAAACCCTAATTTGTGTTATAAAGGGTACAAGTCAGCCCCACCATGAAAAGATAATTAGTATTGAGTAAAGATTAATTATATTGTTTAGTAGTACAGGTCAGCCCTATTGTGCCAATAGACACACTTATTGATGTTTTGGGTTTTGTATAAATAAGAGATAGATCCCCATTGTGGATTATCTCTCTCATACACTCAACGCATGGTCTGAAATTAGAAGGACTGAAGTGCGCACTTCTCTTACGCACTAGCTTTCTCAGTCATAGAAGCACCCTCTTGTGTGCTTTCGGGTTTGTGGTGTGGAGGATCTTCTCTTGGCAATATAGCAAAGGATTGTTGGGTTTTCTTCCCTTGATTGAGAAGGGTTTTCCCAGGATAACTTCTTGTGTTCGTGTGCATGGTTATTCTTCTTGTGATCTTGGTTTACTGCAGCTAGTGAATTGTTCTTGCAGTGTTTATGGTTCAGTTAATGCTAAAACGGAAATAAACTATGTGTGCATGAGCTAAGCATTAAAATTCAACATGGTATCAGAGCAGTTCCTGAAGAAGACCATTGCACAGTAAATAAAAGAAGGTCGTAAAGGCTGCTAGACCCCTGCAGCTAGTGTAAGGAGAGGGCCGGACCCCTGTGGTGAAGTTTTAAGGCTGGCCGCAGGCCTATTAGCCTTGGCCGATCCTTGATAAGGGTCTTGAAGGAAAACCACAGCATGGAAAAGCCCCCTCTAGGGTTGCCGCAGCTAGAAGGAGACCTAAAACAGCAGACTTAAACTCTCCAGGGCTGCCACAGCTAGAAGGAGTCCTAACTGCAGACCTAACTGCAGACCTAAACCTGAAACCCTAAACAAAATTGCAGACTGATTTTTTGAGAAGAACCTGAAGCAGTTATAAAGTGTTATCTGAGGTAGCAAATAAGAGTTTTCTGAGGCAGCCTGAAGCCGTGTTTGCAGAGGTATTTTAGGCCAAATTATTGACAGATCTGAGTGGGTTAAGAGGCAAATTTGAGGCAGACCTAAGGTAAATGTCTAAGGAGGAAGGCCGAGCTAGAGGCTTGTTCTGTGGCAGTCCTGAGACTATTTCTGAAGTCTGTTCTAAAGCAGTTTTGTAACAATTCTGAAGCAGTTTTGTGGTGAAATCTGCAACTACAATAAAGTGAAACAAGGGCAGACCTGAGATCTTCTGAAAACCGAACTTGTGACAGTCCTCTATAACAAAATTGTAGCAGCACTGAGTGGATCCAATGAAGCAGATCCAATGACAGTTTTGTAACAGAATTTGGGCCTATTCTGTGACAGAATTAAGGCTACCTTTTCGAGAAAATTTCAGAAGTCAAGGACTTCTCTTCTTGGCACAAAATGCTAGAATTTAAGGGCTGTCTAGTAAACCAGCCAAGTTCTTAATCTGAGTTAGAAGACATTTTCGTTTGAGGTAAAATTTCTGAAACATGTCCCAAGAATAAACCTTGACATGACTTTTGAGTGTGTGCTATAAGTGCACATTATTCAAGGAGACTAGACTTGAATATCAAGGAGACTAGTCTTGCAGCTAGTGATGTGTAAGGTTTCAAGCCCTTGTCACTATGGAACTAGACTTGCAGCTAGTGATGTGCAAGGAAAGCAACATTAGCCACCTCAAAAGAAGTCAAGAAATGCAAGCAAGAACAACGAGGAGTTCTTCTCTATCTCAGTCTTCTCAGAAGGACCAAAAGCAAGATTGAGCATGATTGTAGACTAAGGTAAATTTGTGCTACTTTCCTTATTTGATCATTACTTTGTAGTAACCTTCATTTGATAATGAAGGGTATTATCCCTGGTGTGGGATCCCTCATGACTTGGACCATTCTCCCTGGTACAGCAGTCCAATTTTTCTTGGTTGGTTGTTATCCTAGTACAGGAGGCCATTTTGGTTGTTATCCCTACAGGAGGCCATCTTGGTTATTATCCTAGTACGGACAGTTTTCTTATTTCATTACTGAAGGGCGATGATCCCTGGTACGGGATTCCAATTTTTTGGTTGGTTATTATCCTAAGTACAGGAGGCCATTTTGATTGTTATCCCTACGGGAGGCCATCTTGGTTATTATCCTAGTACGGGAGGTCAACAAAGCACTGTAGAGGCAGTAGACGACCTAAGAAGACATGGGATGTCTCCAGGTTAGCAACACAGGGAAAGGAAGATGTTTATCCTTCCGACTTTAGAGGGAGTCAAACTATTTGAGAAGAAGAAAGAAACAATACCTTCTCCCCCTTCAGCAGTATAGAGGAAGACA
>SNQJ01S0273291.1:0-11577 GCA_010110895.2 Picea sitchensis
TTTGGACTAATGTTGTTGATCATTTATATAGGACTCTCTAAACATTTTCTTTAGTAATTTTTTGCGATCTTCATTGAACTGTGAGGTCTATATTATAAAATGGCATATAGTGATAGGTTTTTCCTTGCATTCCATATTTCATTATTAACCATCACTTTTTCCAGCATTATTCCTTAGGCTCATCCTTGCCAAGTTGTGACATTAGCCTTTCTCTTTATTGTACATTGTGACTTGTGTGGCAATGCCTACCCTTCATGGGATACCCTAGTTAGCATTCCCTTTTCCATTTGAAACCCATGTTGCAATAATTTGTAGGTTCAGGAACCCACATTTATCCTATCCATGACTAAAGGTTGAGACCTCATTCTTCTCTCTTAATCTTTTTTTGGCCATGTCCTGAAGAGGTTCCCACCATCATTTTTTTTTTGTTTATAGTTACATATTCCTATTTCTACTTATGTCTTGGTGCATCTACTATGTTGTTGTTCACTTTATCTTTCTTGCCACCATTGCAATAACTCTTGACCTCTTTCCATTTTCAATGATTTTCCTTTGTTTTGTGACTTCTACAATTGGATAAAACCATTATGAGTGGAAATCACTTTCCCATCAGCTTTTTTGCATTTTATTTGCATAGGTTTGTTCCATGCATTGGGAACATAGTTGCATTTTATTTGCATAGGTTTGTTCCATGCATTGGGAACATAGTTGCATTTTATTTGCATAGGTTTGTTCCATGCATTGGGAACATAGTTGCATTTTATTTAGACACTTAGTTTCTCCATTGTAGCATACTTTTATCTCTTTTCGTGCTTGTAAAAACATGAAAAAGACACAAAAAATATAAAAATATAAAAAAAGAGGGTGGGGAAATAATATTGATCTTTATTCAACTTAGTGGAAGTCGTCAATTGTTGTCTCCCTTGAACATGGAACCGATTTTCATCATTATCTTGTAGTTTGGATATAGCTTGCATTAGGAGTTGTACCATGATTACGAGTTGTCTACTCCTCTAACTGGTTACTCTTCTAGTCACTATGAAGAGTGCTCCAGTGCCTCATGTGTTGTTGCATTATGTCGTTGGTGATTTTGATTCAATGCTACCAAGTCATATTTGTTATGTTTAGAGATATTATTAGGTTTCTTTTCAATTTACTAGATAACAATAGCATAGGTAGGATCACTGAGAGAAACACAATCATAAGATACACAACATTTATTCTGGGAAACCCTCATGGGGGAGAAAACCCAACAAAAAATTCTTTAATATAGATAGCCAATGCGTTGCCAAGACAACAAACCAAAACACTAGAGAATATCCAACATTGAGTAATGCACCTCTCTCTTCCTTCTTCTCCCAATTGTAGCTACCAAACTTGTGCACTTGATGAGAGAGTGAGATAATGAGGCGCTAGCCTCCTTTATTTATACTAGCTGGCAGGCATTTCTTCATTGGGCAGGGCCGAATTCTCTTCTTAGTGGTTAAAACCACTTTAATTAGGCCTGGGGGGGCGACTTCTTAATTTGCATAATATAATTAGGGTTTGACCAATCCACAAAAGGGGATTTGGTCAAGTACAAATCCCGACATGATCAATCCACAAAAGGGGATTGATTTGATGAATAATAACTCAATAATAAATAGAATACTCTTTGCAGTTACAATATTTCAACAATATTTGTGTTGTTCTATATGTTCAAGGGAATTTAATCATGTTTTAGCCATTCTATATTCTTGTTGACCTTTCATGTCATCCATCCCCGTGTCATTTGTACTTGGTGATCACTTATCTTCACAAAATATCTTGGTGGTTGTTCCATGTTGATTGATGGGGAATACATTAAGGTCCCCCTTCGATAGATATCTTCCTATCAATAGCAACTCATTATCTAGGAAGTGGATCTAGAAACTAGATAGTACCTTGGAACTTGTAGCCATCAATGGCATTCCTCACTATTGAAACTATATTTACACCATTGACCCCTAATTGATCGATTCTATGAGTGTTCGACATAATATCCTCTATTCACTCTTGCCCGATTGTACTAGGTACTATTGAACACACACTTATATTGAGAGGGGGCGGTGAATCAATATAAGACAATTTTTTACTTTTTCAAATAATTATCAACCATAAGAAAACAATCACATATGAGATATATTGACTACAGAACATGGAACATAGTATTTACGTGGAAACCCTTTTGAGAGAAAACCATAAAACATCTCTTTATAATTCTTTATAGGTACCAACCTATTGTTACAAATATTTGTAGGCACTAAACTACTAAAGACACCAATCCCCACTGGCACAAATCTTGGTAGGCCCAACCTACTCTTAGAGATCTTCGTAGACACCAATCCCCACCGCTAAGCACCAACTTAGAAAGAGACCCCAATCTCTTTGTTTAAGTGACACTAAACTACTCTTATAGATATTCATAGACACCAATCCCCACCGCCAAGCACCAACTTAGCAAGAGACACCCATCTCTTTGTGAGTTTCACCAACCTTCACCGAGTCTGCTTGCTACTTCTGCCTTCACCATGTTTGCTCACTACTTTTTCCTTCACTAGGTATACTCACTGCTTATGCCTTCACTGAGTCTACTCACTATTTATGCCTTTACCAGGTGTTGGAGAGGCATTTTGGATCAATTTTGGGATCTGTGCCACCAAGGAAGTCGAAGAGAAAAAGGAAATTAAAAGATGGACCAGGATGCGCGACTTAGTGGATCCCAAGGATCATGATAAAAGGATGCATGATGGAGCAACATGTAGAAGGTGGAAAATGGATATAAACCATAGGATTTGTGTACATTTTTTCCACTTTTTTAACAGGTTTTGGGGGACATGTTGTCCACTTTTGTAACGGGTTTTGAGGGACATGTTGCCTACTTTTGCAATGGGCCTAGAGCTAGTGATATGTATAAATATGTAAGGAAGGAAATAATAAAAGGGGGTGTTAAGAATGAGTACGCGATGGTACATGTAAGTTGTGAATGCCTTTTGGTAAGGAAGTCGAGCGAAGAAATAAATATGTAGTATGACTGAGGAGTGAACTCGCACTACAACATAATAGCTAGGCAGGTTTGGATAATATTATTGTTGCATATTTTGTAAGCACAGTGTGCAGTTGTAAGAAAGATATTAATGAATAATATAAGAAGCCAGTCGTTGTGGATGTAGCCCAAGTTGGGTGAACCATGTAAATTTATGTGTTCTGATGTGGTTGCAATTTATGTTGTTTTTTGGTTTATGCTGAATGAATGGACATTATATGATATTGAAATGTTGCACATAGATTATGTTTCATAATAAAGTAATTGTTAACTATGAGAACTGCACATGTAAGTAAAGCATATGAATGATGTCACACTTCCCTTTAGCATTGCAGAACATCGATTCCTGTAGCCCCTCTAGATGCCCGGGGTGAGACTTCACCTGCTATGCAGGTGATGCTGGAAGGGCCGATATCTAAGGGTTTTATTGGTATTTGATTGATTAACTCTGGGTCTTCCCCCTGCGTGCCAACAAATGGTTCTGTTTCTGGGACCGAGAATTGTAATTGAGGGGAATTTTTGGAGTCCGAACAGAGAAGAAATTGAAGAATGGTTGGAAAGAAAGCAACGAAACTTTTCCAAAGAAAATAATAGAAACCCTAGTTTCAACAATGAACAATGGTTACAAAGGTATGTGTTCACATATCTTCATGAAATTTTCTTTGGTGAATTTCTAATTATATTGGTTGAATGGTTAGGATGGTTAGTGGAGAACGTTGGGAGATACAGAGCTGAAGCCCCGATAAACTTGACTCCCAAACTAATTAGACAACTCAATACGGTAAGTAATAAGGTTTCACACCCAATAGATTTTTGGTTGAACAATATACTGGGGGGTTATATTACAATATTTGCAGTAGATTGTACCCAGTCTTATAGTGTCGTGGAGAGGGAATTTTTCAAAGGTCCATGCAGAAGATATTTGAACGCATTATCTACTTGTATAAAGATGTTACTATGAGAAAATAATGTCATGACGATGGAGTTTGATAACTAAGCACCTTCGTGCACATAGGGAAACTGGGGGATGACTGGAGGAAGGTCTGAGAGTGGGAAGGATGAGTAGATGGGATGAGGATGCTAAGAGAAGATACTGACTCAGAAGGAGAGATTGGAGTACTGTGTTGTGGGAAAAGGTTTAAATACAACAAGAAGGAGACTGTGGCTGGAAAAGGAGAGCAACAAAATTAATTCGAGGGAAGTGACTCTTGTGTAGGACTTCAGATCACATCGTACAAAGAAATGAAAGGGAAAGAAATATATCCTCAGTACTACCCAATAGAAGAAGGAAGTCCATCTCAGATCAAAAAATGCATCAAACCCATGACCCCATGTGCGTCAGATGCTTATTCAAGAGAAATTGTAATAAGTGGAGGAAGTCATAGTAATAGTCAAAATAGAGGGAACATAACACCAAACTAGAGCCAATCAACATCACCAAAGGCAAGTACAACACCGAATACAATGGTAGGGGTAGATCATACGTTGAGAATGCCTGAGTTTCAGGGAAGAGGGTTGGAGGACCCTGAACAACACCTATTTCTATGTGCCATAATATGGATTGTGAAGAATGTCCAAGACAAAGTGACGAAAATTGCGCAGTTGGCCACAATGTTCAAGGGAAGAGCACTACTGTGGTATATCAACTTTCAGACAACTACATTGACCATACAGTCAAGAACCTTAGCAGAAATTAGACAAGCATTGCTAAAGGAATTTTGGAAGCCGAAATCTGAATCTCAATATATTACAGAACTGAAGAAAATTAAGCAAGTGCAGAACTAGACAATGTGGGATTATGACAAGAGATTTAAAGATGTGATGGGTCGACTAACCTTCCAGATCCCTGATGAGCAACATCGACACTATAACAAATCCCTATGATTAGCTCCCTTTTTAGCTCCCTTTTTTGCTTCCACTGGTTGTTTTAATGTATTTTTATCCACTTTTTTGCTAAAGTCGACATTATTTATCGGGAGGGCACTATTTATGGTGCTATTTGCGCCGAGCAACACAAGTGGGTGCTAAACCGGGCTCTAATAATGCCTAGTTTAGCGCCCATATTAGCACTTGCTTTAGCTCCCTATTTAGCCCCCAGTTTAGATTTCAGATTAGCTTCCTTTTTAGCTTCTAGTTTGGCTTCCAATTTAACTTCTAAAGTGCCTAAATAGTAATTTTGTTGAGTTTTTGGGGGTTAAGTGGATAGGGACTTTAGGGATTAGGTGATTTGAGGTCTAGGGATTAAGGGTTAAGGGATTGTAGATTTTAACCTGTTACAATATTTACTGTAAACAAATTTTCAGCAAAAGAACAAAAAAAGATACAATGGCAAATACAAACATTACATAGAGATTTTTTCCCCGGAAACCCAAACCAAGAAAACCATCATATTCTATATTCATTCATAGTGATACATTGTTTACAATACAATATACATATAGGAGCCAGTGGCATCCAAAACCCTAACCCAATGACCTGGATTAGTCAACAACCCTAATTCCTTAATCGAAAATAGAAAACCATCGACAAAAACTATGTGTCGAAAAACTACCCAACAATGGACACGAAAATCGAGGTCGCACGAAAAACTAGGCAAAAATACAACACATTTCCCAAGGCAAATTTTTTTTTCTCAGGGGTGCTGCCCCCGAACCCCCGCGACTTTTGCCCCCCTGTGTGCTCAACGCAACACAAACATTACTACTCGTGCAAAGAATATAACACATATCCAATAGGGATTAAGGGTTACAGTTTAAGGGATTAAAGGTCAATGGCTAATGGATTTGGGGCTTAAGGGTTAGGTACTTTAATGGTTAATTGATTAGGGATTATATATGGTCAAGGGTTAATGACATCCATCGAACCTACACATAATCATTCAGATCCTCCACGTCTCATTGTCATCATCCGTCATTTCCATATGTAGAATCTTTGTTGGAACTAATCTCTTGAAATGCCATGGAACTTCCAATACACCCATCACAAATATTGTCTTCCACCGACCCCTCACAATAAGTAGTGAATGGGTCCAACATTGAAATTTCTTTAGTTTGTGCCTGTATGCATCAAAATTTGACATGTTAGACTAGACACATTCATTGATGGTATGGGAGGGTTTCAAGACTCAAGGATGTCTGATGTCCCCACATAATCTTTGAGATCGTCCATGTTTTCATCAACATTCATAATGAATGTCTCATTGTCATATGTACAATTTTTGTTGGAACTCTCTTGAAATGTCATGGAACTTCCAATTCACCCACCACAAATGTCATGCATCGACCCCGCATAGTGAGCAGTGAATGGGGCCAACGTTGAAATTTCTTCAATATGTGCCTATATGCGTCGAAATTTGACATGGTTAGACTAGACACATGCCTTGACGGTATGGGAGGGTTTCAAGACTCAAGGATGTATGATGTCCCCACATAATCTTTGAGATCGTCCACATTTGCATCAACGTTCATCATGCACGTCTCATTGTCATCATTCGCCGTTCCCTTCTATAGAATCGTTGTCAGAACTATCTTGAAATTTGAAATGAAACTTCCAATACACCCATCACAAATATCTTCCAATGAACCCGCACAATGAGCAGTGAATGGGGCTAATGTTGAAATTTTTTCAATATGTTCCCGTATGTGTTGAAATTTGACTTAGAATAAGCACTTAGCATCTTCACCCATTGAGTCTATCACTATACGATAAAGTAAGCACACTCGACAAGCATACATCCTTTTGTTTATTTTTGTTTTTTTGATGGCTTCCATTCACTACTCTGTGACCACTAATGGTATGTTCCCTATAAGGATCCAACTTGATGTTATAGATCTTGACTCAATTGTAAAATTTGACTCATAAACCTTCGACTAACTAGCTATAGGTAAGGGGGATTCAATCTCGCAAAAATCGCTAGGATTCATACTTAGCTCTATTCATAAATGTGAGTACAAGCACTAACACAAACACAAAAATGTCATTGGGGAGACTTGAACCCTAGTGGGGATATTAATAGTTCCCCACTTTTACCGACCCAAAAATCCCCCTTTGGCTACATCCTTTTGTTTTGAGTTGTTTATTTTGGACACTTTCCCCATGAGTTAAAGTGTTATACTTTGGAGCAATTGTGTCAAGACACAATTTAGGCCCATTGCTCTTTAAATGGGGATGAATGATTCAACCCAAGGATTGACATTGACTTTGTAGTTCATAATTGTACTATTGATGAACTATTGGCCTAGCCTTGGTCTACTTCGACATCCAACTCGACCTTCACCTATTGAAGTTCGATATTTGACAACGATAAACTTACCTTATCAATCTTTGACATTGACATTGACATTTAACATCTCAATATGGTCAACTATTCAACTAAAAGCTAAACTATATCCAAACATTTAACAACTATAATTGATCTTTTGTAAGTATCTTGAAACACATACATGTAATTTTTACACTTGTATGTTGTTGATGATACTTAAACATTATCTCAACACTATTCACATCACAAACTCAAAAAGTATGTCTATTGTTATTACAAAATATGTCTAATGTTATTGGCATGTATATAGTTATTGTGCTTGTGATTCTTTGTTTCTAATCTACATATTTACTCCTATACACTCATTGTAACCTTAAGATCCTCACACTTGTTAGTTGTCCCAAACCTTCACCATTGTTCAAAGCATTATATATTAAATAAATATGATCTATAAGAATATCATTCTTCTCAAGTAAGGTGAACATTATATAAAACATATCGTATTAGTTCTATTTACTTTATTTAGAAGTGGGGACTTGGGAGAACAACTCCTTCCCTCCTTGTACCCATGGACGGGATTTGATGGACAAATTGTCCATCAATAAACATTTTGTCCCTAAAATACAGTCAACAATTTGACAAAACTATTATCAAACTTTGTTGAAAATTTCAAAACTTGTAATAGTAATCAAAACCATCAAAACTTGTAATAGTAATCAAAACCATCAAATAAGAACTGTTATCAAACTTTGTTAAAAATTTCAAAACTTGTAATATGTAATAGTAATCAAAACCATCAAAACTTAACTTGTAATAGTAATCGAAACCATCAAATTTGATATGTGATAGGAAACTTAGTTTTGAAATTCCAAACCTGCTTGTCCCCTCGATAGAAAATTTCATTATATTCATTTCGCAAATTAAAAATTAGCGCGGATTACCAAAAGTGTTACAACGAGTTTAATGCTTTCTTAAAAATGCCCTTTCAAAATTAATCCGGATAAGCCTTAACATTTGTACTTCTAGGACACAAACACTCTGTTCACTGGCATGCTGCTTTGCTCGCTTGCTCTCTCTCTCGCATGTTTGGTCACATTCCTTCTATTGTGCCGGGTGGGTCAGTAGCAAAGCAAATTATTTGCCAGGTACGATCTAGATTTTTTACCAAGCATATAAGTTGAAGGATGGAGGAAGTTGCAGGCAGGGTTTGATGTCGAGAATTTGTGTTGTCAGTTATTATTTGGTGCACCAGTATTCAACTATCCAATCTAATGAATGCACGGTACTGCAGGCAGATTGAATGCTGTCTGTTCGCAAAATTTCAGTTCTCTACTGGCCTGGGCCTCAGGAATTTGCTTCTCACACTCAAAGGCACAGACACAGGCAAGTGGATCATCGGATGACTACGAGAATGTCATTATACGATAAATTTGCAGAGTTTGGTATTATGGAAACCTGCCGACATACGGAGATTTTCCCTTTTCCTATGCAGGTAACAACACTGTGTGTGAGAGAGAGATTTCCTTTTAGACTCTGCTTTGATGTCATGTCTCTCCACAGTGTAAAACATACATTTCAGTCATTTAGTGAAATTGTTGTACCATTTAGTTTGTTAGGGCGTTTGTAGCCCTGCACCGACTGACGTCCCTTCCCATAGAGTTAAATGTTCCGGGAAAACCTTTTTACGATGTACCTGCCTGTAATGTAATGCAAGTCGTCGTAACGGGAATTTAGCTTAGTTATGTTTTGAAATTGGTCTACACTCCACGTTATTTGTTAAATAGGCATATTCTACAGAGCACATCAGAACTTGTAGTATCAGTAGAATGACAGAAATGAAAGTCCGAGTGGCAACGATACCAGATTTGAATTTAAATTGGTCTACACTCCACATTGTTAGTTAAACGGGCATACTTATTATTAACATTTCTACAGAGCACATCAGAACTTGTAGTAGCATTAGAATGGCAATTGTGACAGTCCGAGTGGGAATGATACTGAATTTAAGTTTAGCTGTGCTGCACATGAACAGGAAAGTGCATTCTTGAATCGTGATCAAATAAGGCGGGGGTAAATTTTATTCGTTACCCGTTGAACTTTCTTACAAAGTTCAACATAAGTTTGTTTGTTTATTTCTGCACAATTTGGGAGCTGGCATGATGAGAGAGAAGGTGAGGATTAATATGGATATAGTTTCCATCGGGCATATACCGATGTAATATTAAGTATTTCAATTATTATATACATCACAGACATAAAAAAACACAAACCAAAGAAGGCCCACAAAACATGAAACCAAAACTGTTGGCAATGTTAGTAACAGAGTGAGGGAGGATATTATCACATCAAGCCAAAGACTTGCACCCCAAAGCCAGCATCCAGATTGGCAAATCATTTTGGTAATCATTTTGGTGTGGGGAATGCCTTATATACTGTCTTTCTCACAACTGGAGAGAGAAGCTATGCTATGGAAGAACATTCCTGCGGCATAGAGAAACTGTACCCTGGATCAGTTTTTGAATGAATAATTATTACTCTTATGAACTGAAGCATAATTTTCCAGACTATTTGAGCAGTATAACAAATGCTGAGATGTTTTAAAACAGCCTGCTGTTCATACTCGTTGGCATCAACAATTACAAGGATGAGAGACTGTCTTTACGATGGCTTTCTAGCTATATTTGCTTGTCCAAATGCAGAGTGTTTTCCTTGGCAGTAGATGTTGAATGAATTAAATTGAAATTGAAGATGATCATGATTAATATAGCAAGGCCTTTGAAACAAATACTACAGGAGGAGCAGAAAGAGAATCAATCACTCACTCTGCTTCCATGGTGTCCATAACATCCCCTTCCTTCTGCTGTTGACTACAGAGTAAGTTATTTAAAGACCTTCCTTTGCTGGGAGTGGCGAGGTGGAAACTACCATTCTCTTAGCATGCAATTAGTATAACACAATATAAGTTAAAATTCACCATTATGAGTCACGACATGAAAAGTATAAGCTAAGTCACCGATGATACGGGACACAGAGGACACAGAAATATGAGTATCCGACACGTGAAAATTTGACCCCGAAAACAGGACACGTAGGACACGTTTATATATATATATATATGAAATTTTTTTGAAAATTACACATACAAAAATGAAATTTAGACATAAAGATTCATATTTTGTTAGAAACTAGAAGATTTACATGATACACAACTTTAAACATGTAACATAAATGATAAATCATGATTCATTATACATTGTAACAGAGGCTTTAGCACTCCCACATTTTATCCACACTGGATGTATCTTTTAGTCCCATTGACCTACTTTTGTGGTCTGTTGAACATTAATAAAATTATCCTTGAGGAGTTGTAGGTGGTTTCTGGAAAATAATTAGCCAAAACATGAAAAAATGTGTATTTGGCAGCCTGACATCTTGGAAGATGTCAGGCTGCCAAATATACACATTTCATGTTTTGGCTAATTATCCTTCTAGAAACCACCTACAACTCCTTAGAAGTAGGGACCATTCACAGTTCTATTCCACCGAGGGCTAGAATTGGCCTCCAGAAATGTGTTCTATTTATATTTTCTGTGAGAAGCTACCCCTTTTCATCTGCAGGTGATAAAGAAGTATATATGTAATCACTCGCTGCTTATTACAGAAGGATAGCCCACATTTAAGGTGCATGGCGTGACCCCAGCCTAAGTCCAACTCTATGTCCCTCGCAATCTAAGAGTGGAAAAAATGTTGGTTCCATTAGCTGTAGGTTAGAGTTGATATAGCACGGTTGAGATTGAGATCTGTTACCATATAACCCACTTTAAACATAGGAGCCAGCTAGGTATTCTTTTAGAAATTTGGGTTCTGTCCTTTTGATAGATGCATGGGTAGCTGAATAAATATTCCTGGATGTTTTTGAAGAGATAAACTCTGTTTTCTCGGAGCAGTCCCGACTCCTCTTTTCCCCTGCAATCTAAGAGTAGAAAAAATATTGGTAGTAAATTGGGACACGTGAGAGATTCGTGTCGGACACGAATCATCATGTTTTCGTGTCCCCATGCAGGATTCATGATACGAAGCCCAAAATGGACGTGTCATGTTTCATAGAGTATAAGTAGTCCATGTTTGTTTTGCATGCAGTGCTCTTTTCTACGGGGTCTGCCCCTTCTCAAGGACAAGCACTTGAGTTTCTACTGATATAACTAGAAATACCCATCCATGTCTAAGTGGATATTTTGAAATTTCTTCTACT
>SNQJ01S0273292.1:0-11577 GCA_010110895.2 Picea sitchensis
TTCATTGCTTATACTTTGACATTCAAATCATATTAAGCTTAAGATTTGAGAAATATATACTTTAAAAGTTTATATGGCTTGATTTTGGGTTTGATATGAGAAACCAAAACTTTGTACCTTGACATGCTCTGAATATGTGTTGATAGCATTGTTCATTGCCATATGGAAAATAGCATATCCATATATATATCAAACCCAAAATAAAACCATATAAAAAATTTTAAATATATATTTCCCAAATCCTTAAGCTTAATATTCTTTGAATGTCAAAGTGTAAGTTTTGGTTTCTTACAAACTATATATATATATATATATATATAAGTTGGCATTGTCCATTGGATGTAGTTTGGGTGTTTGGGATGATTGTTACCTTTCCACCCAGGTTCAATTCCTTGTGAGTGACATGTTGTGCCCTTAAATGGGTTTATAAGATACTCTTGTTGTTGAGCCCCCAATATTCTGAAAATAATCGGCCTCCCTATGTTCTCTCGTGGATTTCAGGGGAGGGTTGTAAGACCATAATCCTAACTTCCCTTTGTGTATTACTTGTATTAGGCACCTAGACCTTGGTTAATGCATCACAATGCATTTTTCCTCACTTTATTTGACTTTCTAGAGAGGGTAGGAGACACTTTCCTTGTTTTTAGGGAGTTTTCCTTAAATTTAGGGATATTGACATGGAGTTAATCTTGATTTATTTAATTAGAACTCCACTTAGTGACTCCTTTCCAACCTCCATGCATAGTTTAAACACCTAAAGGAAGGAGAGTGCACTTCCTTCTTAAATCAAGGAAATTGTCCCTTGATTTTAGGGATTTACCCCCTTTCTTTAGTAAACTTTGCATGTTTAGCTAATCAGTTAGTAAACTCGCACTTTTCAGACTATCATACTCATGTTAGGTGTGGTTTATCTATTTTACAGGTTTAGGCATGTTCTTTAGCCATTTATACATTGCTTTTAGTGGCAGTTGCTATTATTAGTGACAAGATCAATTCCTCTCTACATATTGGATTGATCTCATTGTAATTTCAAACATATTGTGAATACATTCATTCTCGTGGAGTAAATTCTTATATATCTTTCTCTTATTTGTTTATTTTCAAATTGATTGGATTAGTATTATTTTTCTCATCGAATTCTAGATCTCTTAGGTCTCAGAATTTTACATGGTATGAAAGCCTCGAGGAATCTGAGGGAGAGGTATACTAGTTTTATTTGCAAGTGAAAGATCATCAAAGGAGGCAAAAAAAATCAATGGATCAACACCTTCAGCCCAATCATGTTGTCCTAACTCCATTCAACTACTTTTAAAGGAAATTCGAGATCACCCTTGCTCTCTGAAGCAAGAGTCTCTACCGGATAACAAAGGGTACGGAAATTGAGCCAACAAATGTTGTGGATAAGGCAAAGTATTTCAATCGAATGGATGAAGCCTTTGGGATGATATGTCTCTCCATATCAAGAGACTTTATGCTCCATGTCGACACCGCATCATCCCCCAACGGGGTCTGGACCAAGTTGGAAGAGTTGTTCGGTAAACAGGATGAACTTCGAGCCTACAGTTTGGAGAACGAGCACATAGGTTTGAATCCGTCAAATTTTGATTCTTTGCAAGAGTATTTTACAAAATTTAAATCTCTTTTAGTTCATCTTAAAAATTGCAAAGTAGTGAAAAAATATGAGCAGCTCATCCTTTCCATTCTCTCAAAACTAGGTCCCGATTATTCAGTTTTTGTTTCCTCGTTTCATGCTTCAAAATTAACAACTTTGAAGTGGAAAATGCCCTCTTTAGATGATTTTATTGAAGAACTAACTCAAGAGCAAGCAAAATTAGTTTCCATGGGCTCCATAAAGGGTTCTAGAGATCATGTTCTTGTAGAAAACGAAGCAAGCAAATGGAATTTCAAAGATCAGAAAAAGGGGAAAGGCAAAAACCCCGAGGCTAGAAAGGAAAAGTTCTTGAAACCGGCGGATGAATATTCTTTGGATCACAAAGGGAAGAAGAAAAAGGAAAGATCTAAATGCATATATTTTCAAAAAGGTTATCATCCTGAAGATTCTTGTATGAGGAAAACTATAGATGAGATGGTGAAGATGCTACAGAAAAACAATCTCATGGTCCCGACAAATGCAAGGAAGAAGGATGAAGAAAAATCGACCGAAGGAAGAGGAAAATCTTGTGATGGTCATGCTTTGATGGTAGTCACATCCTCCCCATCCACTTGGATCCTTGATTCAGGTGCTTCGAATCATATGGATGCAAAGAAAGAATCATTCTCGTCCATTGAAGAGTGCACAAGACCTTCTATTATCATGGGAGATGACACACCGGTTGAGGTATGTGGTAAAGGCATAGTTTCTTTGGAAGGGGGATATTTTGATAATGTGTTGCATGTCCCCTCTTTGTCCATGAACTTCCTTTCCATATATCAAATCCCACATTTAGGTTCTAGAAGAAAGGCTGAATTCTATCTGGATTCAGTGGAGATTTTGAACTTAAAAGCAGGGTCCCAGGTAGCTCACGGTGTTGCAGATCATCACTCTCGGTTGTATTCCTTCTCTCATTTAATTCCCAAACTTGTATGTACAACATTTTTGACTCATACTAATGAATAGATCAGGTTATGGCAAGAGATGTTTGGGCATCTTAATTACATGTACTTGCATCAACTCAGCAAAGAAGACATGGTAACCGGTTTGCCTCAAATCAAATTTTCCAATGGGATCTGTCAGGGTTGCATTCTTGGTAAGCATCCCGAGCAAAAATTTGACAAAGGAAAAGCATGGAGGGCATCCTCACCTCTTCAGATGATTCATAGTGATGTCATGGGACCCTTCCCCTAGCCCTCAATCAGCAAATATCGGTATGTACTCACTTTTATCGACTACTACTCTCGCTTCACATGGGTGTATTTTTTGACATTGAAATCTCAAGTTTTTCAATATTTTTAATAATTTAAAGCACTTGTTGAGAATCAGTCTGAGGGAAGGATTAAGACCCTTCGTAATGATAATGGAGGTGAGTATTTTAACAAATATATGTAACAACTTTGTTCCAAAGTGGGCATCAAGATCCAACATACAGTGCCTTACACACCGCAACAAAACTGTGTTGTTGAGAGAAAGAACTGGACACTAAAAGTGATGGAAAATTGCATTCTACGAAAGAAATCATTGGCTCCGAAGCTATGGGATAGCTATGGGATGAAGCCATAAATTGTGCAGCATACATTCAGAACCGTGTTCCTCACAAATCACTGAAGGGAATCGCTCCTTTCGAAGCTAGGTGCAGTAAGAAACCAAACGTCTCTCATTTCAGAATTTTTGATTGTCGTGCATGGGCCCATATTCCATCTGATAAACGAAGGGCACTAGAGCCTCAAAGTGTTAAATGCATATTTTTTGGATACCCTAAAGGTTTCAAAGGTTATAGGTTGCTACAAACTTCTATTGATTCACTTTTCATTGAGCGAAGTGTGAAGATCGAAGAGGGTCCACTACATGCAGTTTTAGATCAGCCTACCGGGGATTTATTGGATGAAATAGTTGAAGAGGGTTTTGATGCTCATTCAAGAACTTCAAATAATGATGATGAGCATGTATTTGGATCAGATTCATAGGTTTATGAGTAGGTCATGGCTACTCTAGATCCCCTACCAGTCTGGGCCAAAAAGACTTTACTGTAATAGCCCCGCGACCGTTACGACACAAAACGACGTAAGAAAAAAATTAATTGGAAAATAATGTCCATAATGAAATCATAACGACACCACTTGACGATATCATAATGAATAATTTCACGTGACACATAAACAAAAGCATAGCATAATAGAAAATCAAGAAGCTTGTAGCAATTTATGAACATTACTCAGATAGAGGATATAAATGACTACCCACCCATCCTACCCTGCAATGGTTAGGGCCTTGAGGACAAAATCAATCCAAGACAACTAAGCTAACAACAACATCAACGATCATCTAATTCATCAATCCATCAATTCTAACATCAATTAACCAAGGATCATGGGTAATCATTACCATTATCCATCTTACATCAATATTAATTAACG
The DNA here is from genome assembly GCA_010110895.2 of Picea sitchensis. Lineage (NCBI taxonomy): Eukaryota > Viridiplantae > Streptophyta > Pinopsida > Pinales > Pinaceae > Picea > Picea sitchensis. The sequence continues at coordinate 4,072 of SNQJ01S0273292.1, forward strand.
ACGCATTAGTAATTCCATCTTACATCAATATTAAATTAACGACACATTAGTAATCTAGTTCTAAATCAATCAAGCATCATTAATATTTACTAGCGCATTAGAATAGATATTTGTTAAGCCCTAATATTGCCCATTACCACTTAATTAGCATATTATATTAGTAATGTTATTTTATTTATAATGTTTAGGCCATTAGTTGTGATTAGACTAGTAATGTTATTTTATTTATGTCGGCTTAGGCCATTAAACCTCCCTAGTCTCCTATATATACCAAGGAGACATTTTCATTTTGAATCATCTTGTACTTGAACATTTAAGTGGGGTAAAAGGAGTTTCCACCGGCAAGAGGCTTATTATCTGATATTATCTCTTTTCAAGGCGTTGAGTACTTTCTGAGGTTTTTCTATGCTATATTGATGTTTGGTTCTAAATATATGGTATCGTGAGCCTGTTGCCCAAGGTTTCACGCTACATCCGGAGACACCGGCATTTTCAAGAAAATTTTTCACAACGTTTCAGAAGGAGCAGCTTGGAGGGTATTTAAAGACAGATCAAGGTACCTTTGGTAAAATTCTCAGCTCTTTGAGGCCTTTATACTTTCCGAGATACGCCTTGTACAAGATCGGGTTCTCGAATCATCCTAAAATGAGTCTTTGTAACATTTTCGCTATAAAACTTTTCTGTAACGCTTCAGACCAACCTGAGGTACTTTACAGAAATTAGAATTGTAGCTGTGGTTAAAAGTTACGATTTTTTTTCATCTTAAATTTGTAGATACACCATGTGTAAGATAGGGTATTTGACTAGTCCTATTGACTAGTCTCAAGAAGGTTCGGTAAACAATCATAACTTCTTTCCTAGAGTATCCAAATTATGGGACTGGTGGAATTGGATCATGGACAGTCTTTAGTATTTTAAAAGTAGCTTCAGAATTTTATATCAATTATTTTGTGCGGGCATACCATACAAGTGAGATCTCCTGAAAGGCCAAAATCGCAAGTTGTGGGGAAAGTTACCAGAATCCACTCTGGAACATCCAATTTTGATCAGACCTGTATATTACAGAGAAGACATATCGTGATACTACATATCAAAGGAAAGTTTGATACCCGTATGGCCGAACTTGGGAGATACAGCCAATAGAAGAAATATTGTCTGTGCTGCATCCACCTCAAAAAATCAAGGTTCAAAAGTGATACTCTACCAACATGCCACCCAAAAAGGGAACTTCTACAATCAAATAAGCCTAAAATCCTACTTGACTCTTGATGAAGGTGAAGAAATGTGATTACAACAGAACTACAAAATAAAGATGGATTCAATGGAAGCTAAGTTGGATTAAGATGGATTCAATGGAAGCTGTTGATGGATTCAATGGAAGCTAAGTTGGATACTAAGATAGATGGTTTTAAAAAGGGAGATCATGGAAGCATTGAAAATTTCGCATCGTGAGAAGACAACTGGAAGTGAAAATGCATCCCATGAAATTCATGATGTGGACACAAGGAAGGTGAATCAAGAATGGAGAAACTCCAACTTTGGTTTGAAAGACCAACCATGTTCCTAAGATTGACATGAGGAAGTTTGATGGCAAGGACCCAGCCACATGGATACTGTGATGGAGCAATTCTTTGATCTCCATAATGTGCCACATACACAAAAGGCACTAATTGCTTCTTTATATTTAGAACCTAATCAATTTGTTTGGCATCGCTTTATTCTCAAGAAATCACTGGCCACTTGGACAATGTTCAACTAAGAAATGATATCACACTATGAGGATACAAGGAGCAATACCTTTCTTTCCTCCAATTGATGTCTTCAAGCAAAGGGTCTTTCACATCGAGCACATTGAGAACTTCCAAAGATTGAATATAAGTAACCGGGATATTCCAGATGAGCACTTGATTGATGTATTCATAGGAACTTTAAAGGACAACATTCAACATGAGGTTTGGCCTTTTGGGAACCCAAATCATTGGAGAATGCATTTAAGGTGGCAAGAAATGTTGAAGGTAAAAAAGGCGGCTATGGCTACTAGAAGGACTCATCCTAACATCTATAGAGAACAATGTTCATTCTTCCTAAAACATCAACCTACAAGGTTGACACCTCAACAATTGAGGAAAGAAAGCAAAAGGTTTATGCTTTTTAATTACAGATGTTAGCACAAGATGGCAGGGGCGTGGTGAGAAGAATTTTTTCTACATAGATTATGAAGAAGAACAAGAACAAGAACCATCTCAAGATGAAAAGGAAGAATTGGCCTCAAGAGTTAACTCCTAATGACATCGCACGCATTGGTTGGAATTAGCACTCCTCAAACCCTCAAAGATCTAAGGATACATCAAAAAGAAAAGGTAATAGTCCTAATTGATTCTCGGCGATTCACTCTCATTCATCAGAATTAGCCAAAGATCTCAATTGCTTTGTATATCCAAATGAGTTTCAAGTAATGATTGCGATGGAGGAACTATCAATTGCTCAAAGAAATGCAATAAGATCAATCTACGATGGGGAAGATGCAATGAATAGTCCAATGATTGCTATACCCATGGGTGGTGCGATGTTGCACTAGGAACCAATGGTTACAATCATTAGGAATAGTGGCTTCTAATTTCAAGAACTTTTCATGAAATTTTATTGGAAGGAAAAGAAATTGAGTTGAGAGGTATCACAGGAAGCCCTGTGAAGGTGATAAGCCCTAATGGCATGACAAAAATTATTGAAAAGGCACTGGGCGCATTATTGGCAAAATATGCCTACTAGATGTTCAAACAACTAAGCTATCTATTCCTCAAGATTCCAGCGATCATTGATAAGCATTCCAAAGTATTTGAAGATATTCCTAAAGGTCTTCCCACCAACTCGAATCATGATCATGAAATTCACCTAATTCTCGAGAATGTTCCTCCTAACATCAGCCATACGTGATACCCCTATGCCCAAGAGTGAAATTGGATGCGATGGTTGAAGAAATGTTATCGGCATTAGACCTAGCCAAAGTTCTTACTCAAGACCAAGCAGTACGGTATTCAAGAAAGATAGCTCATGGCTTATGTGTCCGGATTATAGAGAGCCCAACAAGATCACTATTAAAGATAAGTTTCATTCTTGATTGATGAATTGTTAGATGAACTACATGGAGCAATCTATTTCACAAAATTGATTCGCTCGTAGACATCGGGATCGTAATGAAGGAAGAAGATATCCCAAAACAACATTCAACTCAGTGAAGGTCGTTATGAATTTTTGGTCATGCCTTTTGGCCCACAAATGCACCTTCCACATTCCAAGGCTGATGAATTCCATTTTCAAGCCCTTCCTTCAAAAATATGTGTTAGTATTTTTTGATGATATACTAATCTATATAGCAAGTCTTGGGAGGATCATCGCAACATGTTGACAAGGTGCTACAACATTAAAGGAGCAACAACTATATGCCAAACCATACAAAATGTTTCTTTTGGAGTAAAGGAGGTAGAGTATTTGGGTCATATTGTATCTCATGAAGGTGTCAAGGTAGACCTTAGCAAGATTACAAGATGGACCGGCCGATTCCAAAAAAAACATTAAAAAATCTTAGAGGATTTTTGGGTTTGACAAAGTTACTACCGCAGTTTGTTCACGAATAACTGTGGAAGAATAGCATAACCTTTAATGGCAATAACTAAGAAGGATGCATTTTCATGGACTCCGTGAGGCACCAAAGCTTTTGAACAACTTAAAGAGGTGATGTAAGGCCTCGCCTTGACCACTCCACTCACAAAAACCTTTATTGTGGAATCGTGATGCCTCGAAATGGAATTGGTGTCAGCCCTAATGCAAGAAGGAAGGCCCCTCGATTTTGAAAGTAGACCACTAAGGGAAGAGATTTACACAAACCATTTATGAGAAGGAAAATGATGGCAATACTACATGCATTAAAGAAATGCATGCCCTTACCTAATAGGTAGGCAACGTTTCGTCAAAACATATCATGTTAGTCTTAAATATTTCTTGGAACAGAATTATCTTCATAAGAACAACAAAATGGGTAACCAAGATATCGGTTATGATTTTGAAATCGCCTATAAAAAGGGGAAGCAAAATGTTGTGGCAATGCACTTCAATGAAAGGATGAAGATGTTGAGGTCTCAAGGTAGTTATCTCGATCATCCAACCCGGACACAATAGAAGCCAAGGGGATGAATGGAAGAATGACGAAAAAGTGTGGACTCTCATTGAAAGGTTGCGTTGTGATTCTAGTGCATCGATACATTTACATGGAAAAATGATTCAATGGTACAAAGACGCTTATATTTATGTAAGAACTCCCAACTCAAACAAAAGGTGCTATTGAACCGCATTACCTCTCCAAGGAGGGCACTCTCGGGATTTTAGAAACCCACTATAGAGTCAAGAAGCGATTTTTTTGGGATGGCCTTAAACCGATGTTCAAAGGTTTGTATGCATCGTTTGGTTTGCCAACAAAATAAGGTGGAAACAATTAAGACCTCCCTGGCCTTTACAACCATTATCCATCCAAGTCGGCACTGGGAAGAGGTTTGATTTCATCACAGTAGGTTACCAAAGTTTGAAGGAAAGGAGTGTCACCATGGTGATTGTTGAGATTGACCAAGCACGCCACCTTCTGCGCACTCTCACCCTCAAAGCTAGCACAAATAAGCCACCGCATTCATGGAGACAGCTTCAAAAGCTACATGGCAACCCAAAGATTATTGTAAGTGTGATAGAGATCCCATCTTCACTGACACTTGACTGAATTATTTTCTTGTTTGGGTACCAATTGCCCATAGCTCATCCTATCATCCTCAATCCGGATGGACAACCGAGATAGTGAACAAATGTTCAGAAGGATACCTTCGCTGTTTTGTCTCCCCATGAAACGCTATCAATGAAGTTCAAATGGTTACCCTAAGTAATGGCAGGCATAACAATTTTCACACGCAACAAAAATGACACCATTGATGGCACTTTATGGATACCAATTCTCCTTCTATCACTTCTTCTAAAAGAAAAATCTAAAGTTCAAGCAAAGGGAAGATCACATCGAGAATCAACAATGTTCTCCAAATCTTAAAGGACAACCCCGACCATGGCACAAAAATCGCATGAACAACAAGCATATCAACATAGAGGAAAGAAAGTTTTGAAGTAGAGGATTGGGTATTTAAGACTACAACCATACAAATAGATGTCCCTGCTAAAGCCAAGAAGGATAATAAATTATCACCAAAGCACTATGGCCCTTATAAGGTGTTGCAAAAAGATTGGTACTATGGTATAAATTGAGCCGCCATGCCTTCTCACGAAAGTAATTCCGCCCATGTTTGCTTAAAAGAAAGTTATAGGCTTACAAGATCCCGCCCAAAACTATATTTCCGTAACTTGATGAGGAAGGAAAATGATATTGAGCTCTAAATATCACTCCATTTCACAAGAATTCACTAACCGAGGAATAGATCCATTTCGTAGTATCTCATTAAATGGAGTGAAACCACCAAATTAAGATTCCACTTGGGAAGATGAGTCTTTATACGAAAGCATCTAGAGTTACTCAAGCTGCCATGACACAACACTTGTCTCAAGGAGGGCATGTTAAGCCCTAATATTGGCCCACACACTTAATTCTGGGGCATTAGATTAGTAATGTTATTTTTATTTATGTCAGTTTTCTTTAGGGCCATTAGTTGTGATTTAGATTAGTAATGTTATTTTATTTATGTCGGCTTTAGGCCATTGAACTCCTCTAGTCTCCTATATATACCAAGGAGACATTTTCATTTGAATCATCTTGTACTTGAACATTTAAGTGGGGTAAAAGGAGGTTGCCCCCTCGAAGAGGCTTATTATCTGATATTATCTCTTTTTCAAGGCGTTGAGTACTTTTCTTGAGGTTTTTCTATGCTATATTGATGTTTGGTTCTTAACAATATTAAATTAAACATTCTATCTACATGGCGCAAGTACTCTAAACACATATCCTTCAGCTTAACCAGAGCGCAAGATAAACCATTCTAAACCATCGCCCATGACCTAGAAATCATAAGCGCAAGAGGTCTAATGTCTACCTCAATCATTCATTAAAATTTAAAGGCGCGGAGGCTGTTAATCTAGTAATCACTGATAAATCTATGACGCAAGTAAATATTGGGATCCATCAATCATTAATACATAAGTTCCGACTGCGCACAAGTCTAAAATTTAAAACTCAATTTATGACGAGAATTCTAATTGCGCAAGAGTACGATAATCATCAATCATCCGTCTAACTATGGGAATTCAAGCTCATTACTTAACCAACTAGGTAACCGCACATCTGGTCGTATACAAAATTAGTCAGGTAACCCAATCTTAAATTAATCACTGCCAACTCAATAATGGAAACCAAATCAATAACCATTATTTAATACCTAAAAATCATTAAAACACAACCATTCTCTTTTCTTAAAAAACGCAAACTAAATTAATAAAATATTATTATGATATACAACCAAATCATTATAAACAAAGATACATACATTTTTATAATCAAGAGTGTCCATTAAAATCAATAAAAACACATCATTTAATCAAGACTCGTACACCTTTATTTTCAAGAGTCTCCATCATAAGGCTCAAATACATTTCTCCCACTCACCTCATTTATATAAAGTAAAAGCCATAGTTAACTAATTTCCTTAGCAAATTCTAAACAAATTAACTATAAACTTTAGAATAAGGAATCCCTTCAACTTCATAATCCATTATCTTTTACTCACGAGAAAGGTGGAAAAAGGAGGTTGTCTTTTCCAGAATTACTCTCTTAGTAAGAATTAAAAGAAGACTAGACATTTGAGGAAGTTCAAGACAACGAACTACCCAACGCCTAACTACCAAATATTCAATTAGTTTTCACAACAACAAAAGCGTCCAGCCACTCTTTTACACATCGATATCAACGTTTTACATATTCTAGAAACCTATCATTTAACTTATCGAAACGACAACCTTCTAAAAATTTATAAAGGAACTAGCTATTTGCAATGTTAAAATAATAAAGGGAAAAGTTATCCTTGTAACCAAGGGAATTGACTTCAATAGAAATTTAAGTTGGAATGGTTGTATAAAAAAAAGAACTTTAGGAGATTGGAAAGCATTTTATTCTTTTCAAAATAGGTGTAGAGAGACAGAGTTGTGGCACTGGAAAACCACTCTAACTCTTTTTGGGCTTCTAGTGATTCCGGTGATTCTCTACGGTTATGAACTATGGGCTAGCAGCACAACCGAGATGCAGTGGAAACAAATTGAGAAAATTCAAAAGCGGTTGATTACAAACAAATTCAAAATTAAAAGTGCAGTTCCTTATGCTATCTTGTTTCCCCTATTGAAGCAATTGCTATGGTGCGAGTCATAAGGTATTTGAAAAAAATTGAGCAAATGGAAGAGGGTAGATGGCCTAAGGTTGTGTTTAGTGACAGATTGTGCAAAAGAAAGAAGACTTGGATGCGGCAAAATAACAAA
>SNQJ01S0273293.1:0-11577 GCA_010110895.2 Picea sitchensis
TTAAGGCCTCAAAACGACTCTCGAAGTTCAGGACCCGAAAAACTGCTAAAAATAGTAAACTGTGTGGAAACTGAAAAACTGAAAGAAGCAATGGTGGGGGTCCAAGTGGAATATATGGGTGGCCACCAATATCCACCTAGATTAGCGTGATTTCTGTGAAAAAGGGTGATGTTGTTAGTGTAAGAGAACCAACATGGCAGAAAAGGCACGATACCTTGGAGAGCACTAACTAGTTTTCATCACTGAATACTTAGAGATCATTGCATGCAAGGGGAGCGATAACCAATTACACCTTGCTGGGGAAGCGATAAACTTATAACACAGGTAGCTTTAATCAGGGTGGAGGTGAACTTTACTAAAGCTGAGCTCCCTTTTTCTTCTGTCTTATTATGGAGAATCAATTATGTAATTAAGGTTGGAGGTGAACTTTGAATAAAGGTGGGTGTTTAAAAGGTTTTAAGGAATACACATTAAATAATTGTATTTTGAACCTTTTTTAATTAATACTTTTTTCTTGGGATTTATACCATTATTTTTCCACATTTAAAAAGGCTCGAGTTTATAAGTAGTGTTTTTTGGAGTTTTTCTGCTAATGGCGAAAGTGTAGAGTTCTAAGTTTGAGGTGGAAAAGTTCAGTGGTAAGATTAACTTTATGCTATGGAAGCTCAAGATGCGAGATCTTCTTTTGCAACAAGGATTGCAAAAGGCCTTGGATGGAAGGTCAAAGAAACCGACAAGCATGACAAACGAGGACTGGGAGGACCTCGATGCAAGAGCCCAAAGTACTATTCGTTTGTGTCTAGCATATGAGGTGTTGTTTAACATCGCTGAAGAGACGACAACAACAGGTTTGTGGTCCAAACTAGAGAGTCTGTATATGACAAAGAACTTGTCAAACATAATCTTCTTGAGGAGGTAGTTGTACATCTTGCGGATGAAAGAAGGTATGGAAATTATTGATCACTTGAATCTTTTCAACACTCTACTTTGTCAATTATCTAGTATGGATGTAACGTATGAAGATGAGGACAAGGCGGTTATGCTACTGTGTTTGTTGCTTGAGTCTTGGGGTCATATGGTCACAACTATGTGGTTTATCACAACAACTATCATTGATTATGACATTGTTGTGGGACCTTTGTTGTCTGAGGAGATGAGGACAAGATCCAGTAAAGAAACCTCAACAGTAGAAGCAATGGTGGTCAGAGGTCGATCTAAAGAAAGAGGGAAAAATCCGAGGGGTAAATCAAGGTCTAAGTCAAAAGGAAAGAAGAGTAAGCAAAAATGTTGGTTCTGTGGAAAATATGGGCATCTCAAGAAGTATTGCTGGAAAAGACAGAAAGCATCCAAGGAGGACTCCACAAAAGAATCAAAGGAAGATAATGTAGCCGAAACAAGTTCAGGTAGGGTTGATGAGGTATTGTCTACTTGTGATGTTTCACATCAACATCATCATTGGTTGTTAGATTCTGGTGCATCCAGCCACATGTGTCTTCATAGAATTTGGTTCTCAACTTACCAATCTATTGATGATGGTGTTGTTTTTATGGGAAATGATTTTTCTTGTAAAATTGTTGGAGTTGGTCGCGTCTGGATTAAAATGCATGATGGTTCTGTAAGAACATTAACAGATGTAATACATGTACTCGAACCGAGAAAGAACTTGATATCTTTGGGAGTTCTAGATTTTGTTGGTTACAAGTGTGTAGCTCAAGGTGGAGTACTGAAGGTGTCCAAAGGCATCTTAGTAGTCATGAAGGAAAAAAAAGATCGGGAACCTTTATCAGCTTGAAGGAAGGACAAAGGTAAATCAAGCAGCGGTAGAATCTGAAGATGCAAGTGACTCTATTCATTTGTGGCATCAGCATTTGGGTCATATGAGCGAGAAAGGGCTTAAGGTATTGGTTGATCGTAAGTCACTTCCAATTTTGAATTTTCTGAATTTGAATTTCTGCAAGTATTGTGTTTTTGGAAAACAATGTAGACATAAGTTTAAATCAGGAAGGCATATAAGAAAAGGTATCCTTGATTACATTCATTCATATGTTTGGGGACCATCCCCTACAATTTATTTTGGAGGAATGTTCATATTATGTGACATTTATAGATGATTAATCTAGAAAGGTTTGGGTCTATTTACTTAAAAGAAAAGATGATGTATTTAATACTTTTAAGCAATTCATAGCTTTGGTTGAAAAGAGAACTGACAAGTCAATCAAGTGTTTAAGGACAAATAATGGAGGTGATTTCACATCTGTGGAATTTGAGAACTATTGCAAGGAAGCTAGGATCGAAAGACATAAGACCATGGTTTATACTCCTCAGCATAATGGTGTTTATGAACGCATGAATATGACTCTTCTAGAGAGAGCAAGGAGCATGCTCAGTAATGCCAAGATGCAGTAGGAATTGTGGGAAGAAGAAGTTCTTACATCATGCTATCTGATAAATTAGTCACCATCAACTGCAATAAAATGTAAGATTCCAGAAGAGGTATGGACAGGTCGTTCGTGTGATTTTTCAAATCTGAGAATATTTGGTTATGATGCTTATTCTCTTATTTCTAAAGATCTTCGTTCTAAGTTAGATCCTAGATCAAAGAAATATGTATTTGTTGGTTATGGTGATGGATTTAAGGGGTACAAACTGTGGGATCCTACTTCCCACAAACTCATCATAAGCAGAGATGTAGTATTTGATGAATCCTCATTCTTAAAATCAGAATTGGTAGATGTTGAAGTGAGATAAGAACATGTACCGCAAGTTCATCAAATTCGGTTGGAAACCCAACCATGTTCAGAATGGGAGGAGCATGAAGAAGTTCCAGAAGAAGAAGATGAAGATGAAGATGAAGATGCAAAAAATATCCAGGAAATTGAGGATATGCCTCAACCATCTTTGAGGATATCTTCACGGGTCAGGAATCCTCCTACAAGGTATGACGGTTATGTTTCATCTGTGGATTTGGTTTCTATTGATGGAGAACCTAGTTGTTTTCAGGAAGCAATTAAGGTATCTAAAAGTGCTCAATGGAAGAAATCTATGAACAAAGAAATGGATGCCTTAGAGAGGAATAAAACATCGGACCTGGTAGAACTTCCAAAGGACAGGAAGGTTGTCGGTTGCAAGTGGGTATACAAACTGAAAAAGGGTGTTGATGATAAAGTCGAAAGGTATAAAGCAAGACTGGTAGCAAAAGGGTATTCTCAAAAGGAAGGTATTGATTTTCATGAGATCTTTTCACCAGTTGTGAAGCTTGTTTCAGTTTGTATTGTGTTAGCACTAGTTGCTTTACTTGATCTTGAGTTAGAGCAGCTATATGTTAAAACAACATCTCTACATGGAGATTTAGATGAGGATATATATATGGAACAACCACAAGGGTTTTTTCAGGATCACAATAAGAGGTTTGTTTGCAAACTCAATGTTGGAGGCAGGCCAAAGCGGAAAAGCAAGGTGATTTTAGGAAAGAAAGCATGCACGAAGAAAGCGACAACTCGAAGGAAGAACAACACGCACACATGCAAGGAAGACCTAATGACGTTAGGGTTAGGATTTTGGTAATGTATTGTAATGGTAGAAGAGCCAGAAGTGTATAAATATAGATACTTAGATATCATAGGTTGTTCATATTATTGTTGTTGTTGTTTTAGTTATGCACGAGTTGATGCGATATGTAATATTTTGTTGTATGATCTATTTTGTATAATCTGGTGAGCTAGAGAGGACGAAGGAGGGTAAATCTTGAGGGTTAGAACGTAGGCTAGGGAGCCTGGCGCGATCTAGTCCGCCTCATATAGATATTACTCTACTATGGAGGATTGTAAAGATAACAACACTATAGATGCGGAAATACTATAATAAAAGAGCTGAGAGCCAAACCTTTGTGGACGTAGACTAGGAGGGGGTGAACCATGTTATGATAAATGGTTCAATATACAACTCTCTTATTTCACACTCAATCCTAAGCTGTAAATACCTGAGTCGTACAACCACCCATTAAAGCTATCTCGGGTGAGACTGGGCAACTCATTCTGTGTGTTGTGTTTCCTTTTGGTTTACCAGGAGGGCCGATAGTTTTAGAGACCTTGTTGAAAACATGAACAGACATGAACCCTGGGTCAATAAACTCAGACAGTGTGGAAGAGTTAAACCAACAAATTGTTTTGTTGTCGTTGGTAGGAACAAGAGAGGGTTGAGTAGATGAGATAAGTTGAAGACCTATCAGAGGCAGATCAAGAAATTATTAGGGCATAAAGCAATGAGTGTGTCACCATGTTTCCCCCAGTCTGTAAATATAACTATATGGGCCGAGGAACTATGGCAAACTCAAAAGTGTGAATGTTTGATTTGATGGACTTTGTGTAGAAGGTCGATGAATGTAAATTCTAATTATTTTTAATAGAAAATGGTTACGTGTTGCATGAATGCTGAAAGAGGGGATGTGCTAAGAGAGAGACCACAAAATGTTGTGAAAGGTAGTGGAGGGGGACCAGGAATGGTTGCGTTAATCTCCACTGAACCAGTACCATGCTGGAATTTATTTGCTCAGATCAGAACAACCCACTGACCAAGAATGAATTCCCGTCAGGCTGGTAGGTGGGAAGGCCTCCTCAAGAGTTAATGAGGGATGGGGAAGACTACCCATCGGTAAGGCTTTTGGACCTGACCACAAACTGGAAAATTTGAGACACACGTAATCTTGTTGAGGGAGATAAGAAAGGAAGTGTGGTGGACAGAGGGAGACCTGCGAAGAAAAAAATGAAGATACGAGACAGGAAACTCTTGGGTCCGAGGAAGGACTGAAGGAGGAACAGTGAGTTTTGATCACAGAAATTAGAGATTGAGCCAAGAGAAGGAGAGTAACCTTCGTCCTTATATATTTTATGTATTGGGAGAAGGATACTAACCTTCGTCCCTAACTTCCGTTGAGATGGAAGTAAGAGATTGAATCTCAAAGCATCATGGCTTAAGCTCGAGGGTGGCCAGTGATAAATCCATTGGGAGTGACTGAGCCTATGGTTGGGTGGAAACGAGCACCCCTTTCAACATTCACATCACACTCTCTGATTCTGATAAGTGTTTTCTTGCCTTATGTTTTGAATTGTAATTAATGGATGCATGCGAGTATTTACATGCCTATAAAGGTTTCCTTCTCTGTATTAAATGATTAAGTTATGAATATGCGTTCGTTTCCTTAAGAACCTATAATTCTGCTTGGATTTCTGTACGCCCCAGTTTAATCACTCAAAGTCTCTTTCCTCAGGAATTTACATCGTCGTTCCGGAGTCGAAACAAGCCTCTGGGCATATTTACCGATTTGGTAACCTCACAAGTTACCTTGCCTTGATTCTGAGCTTAAAGCTCTGTGAGTCGGGAAGGTTTTTCTTTAGACCAGTAATATAGGAGACTCTGAAATTGTGGTTATTTCCTTAACCAAAAAAACCGACTAAGAGCGGGGATCATAGCCCCAGAGTTTTATGAAGATCCACGTGACTTGGGTCTAGGAACTTTGGATCTTGAAGCTCCGAGATTTCAAGTTGTACGAAGGTCAAGTTAAACCCCGCAATTTATATGCATCATCGATCTATGAATGAAGATTGAGGGTGGGGAATCATTGTGGAGCGGGAAGGTGAAAATAGCGGACGCACTAGTTCGCAGCCCACAATTCATCCTTGTCGTTGATCTCGATGGGTTGGAGGATCAACAATCTCGGTTAGACTAGAATCAAACGAGCACTTTCCAGATTGTGGAGGTCGAACTCCCTAGTAAAGAACCCACATGTTGGGACCCTGCAATTCCTGTGAAATGTCGATCGTCATTGACCTTCGATCTGATTTTGAAGTGATCCCTGAAATGAAAGGAGCGTGTGGGACGATGAAAACCTTCAAAGAGATCAAGCTCAGAAGAGATAACTCTTTCAGGAGCGCAGACGAAATCCAGGAGACAGGATTGTAGTAGGAGAAAAGGTTGAATCCTTTGAGCACTTAGAAAACCTTCTAAGTCCCAGTAAGTCAGAAGCCTAGGAGGAGGAGCGACAGTGGTCGTTGGATCACATCGCAGAGGTTCGATAGTTGTCTGATCTAAACAAGGTACATGAACCTTAATACCTTGCACACATAGGAGAAGAGGACTTACCAAAGTTTCGAAGTCTTGAAGTAGTTTAGGACCGTCCATCGTCAAGAGGGGCACATGGCGACAGATCATGGACTCTGAAGGAATCTGTTCGAGAGGAGGCAAGTTTGAAACTTGAGATTCCTGAAGCACAGAAAGTCGAAGGGCCGGAGCAGATCTGGACCGTTGGATCCAGGAGGAAACGCGTCGACAGGTCATAAGATTTAGAGGAAGACAAAGGTCAAAGTGTTGAAACACCCGAAGCTCGAAGAGTCGAAGAGCCATGAGCCGTCAATTGGAACGGGGACACTTGTCAATAGATGAAGAGCTTCAGGAAGATTGTAGTGGGGTTTCAGTTTGAGAGTTGATATTTTCAAAACTCGAAGGCCTGAAGACCCGAAGTGAACCTGGAGCGACAGATCTAAGGGAGACGTGGTGTGAATTCGTGAAATCCAGGTAAAGTCCCAAAGTTAATTCGTATCCGTTGGATTCAAAGGACACGTGGAAAAAATTTATGAGCTCTGGGTGAAGACCCAAAGTAATCCTCAATCGTCAAATTAGGAGGACACGTGTCAGAGGATTGTAGCCTTCGAATAAAAGTCATTAGGAAAAAGGTCTGAGATTTAAGATCTCAGAAGTCCGAAACCTGAAGGAGATCTCGAACGTCGATCAAGAAGAGGGTTGGAGGATCGTTGATTTGGGTTAAATGGTCAAACACTCGAAGTGGAAGCAAGACCATTGATCGAGTAGGATAGGTGTCTGCAGATCATCAGCTCTGAAAGTTTGTGGTACAGAAGAAGCAGGGTTTGAGATTTCAAAACCTCGAAGTCTGGAATTGCGATGAGATCATAGTCGTTGATCTAGGAGGGATAGATCTGGTCCGTATATTTGAGAGGCGCAGATATGAACAATCGATTTAGATAGTATCGTCAATATCGCGAGATCGACGATCCCGTACCATTGCAGGGACTGGAGTTGCTCGAAGTTTAAAATATTGACGGTGGGCCACAATTCAAACTGTGGTTTCATCAGCAAGACACATGGAGACTTGAAGAGGATTGCAGACCCAAAAGTAGTTTGACCCAAAACCGCTTGTGGTTGCAACCGCAATCACATGGTCATCACCAAGATCACATCTGAGGAGAGGCCAAGAGAAAATGGGCTAACGCCAACTCCGAGCCTTCTCTGAAGTGCGAAGGAGAAGGTAACAGGTATCATCAAACTTGCAATAGAGGCCGAAAGGGCATGTGTCTGATTTAAGAGGTGAGACTATCATGGTCTCAAAGTCTCGTTTGATTTAGACTCGAAGAATCTTAGCCGAAGGCTCGGGCTAAGTCCTGGACTTTCCAAATTAGAACCCGTAGAGAGTAAGAGGATTTGTTCTTGTAAGGAGGATGAAATTTAATCTGCTGTTATTTTCCATTGCCCCATTGTGGGTGTGTTACAAATTAGTATCAGAGCATGGTTACAACACTTGGCCTGCTTGGGCTCATGGACGAGTCGCTTAAAAAATCTATTTGGAGTACTTTTAGAAGAATGACACTCTACCTTACCTCTTTCTTAAAGATTCTCATTAAAAATGTTATTAACGGAAAGAATGAAACTTTCTACTATGTGTATGCATTTAAGAAATTCAACCATGTATTGTTCATGAACTAATAAACTGTTAGCTAACAATAAGTGTTTTTTCAACAATCAAGCAGTCAGTAAATCACAGGAAAACTCCAAGACTAAAGGATGGGGATGTGTCATGAAGTGGGGGATGGATCCCACAATAGAGATGAAGAATCTAACGAAAGGAGGGTGGTGGAAACCCCTCCAGATCTGGCTGAAACTGTAAGGAGCCTCAGGGCCGAATTACAGGTTGACAACGAGAGATTGATAAAGGAGAAAGAAAAACAGACAGAAATTAATGCGGTCTTGTTGCAGAGCATATCCGACATATAGGGGAAACTATAACATGAACCCACAACTAGTCACGTGGACCGACGACATAAGAAGAGAAGTCAAAGTCCACTTGAGATCCGAAAACATGACTCTGTAAGTGACCACATTGGGAAAAGTACCTTGAAGAAGGCCCAGTCTAGAGGTAGGGGAAACTCATCGTTGGATTCCTCTTGAAAGGAAGCTGGTAAATCTGAAGGATCTTCTAGTAGCAGAGCCAACTCACATTCTCAAAGGAAAGGAAAGAAGCAGAAGCATTCCAAAAATCATGATCCTAAAGAATTCAAGAAAGCCAAATCACCCTCTTTCGATGGAGAGATTAAGAAGGGAGAAGAGGATGAACCCTGTCTTCTTGGTTTAAAGAAATACTTCAGATTCCATGACTACTTTGAAAACTTGAAGGCTCGAATAGCCATCTTCAACCTGAATGGGAAGGCTTCCATTTGGTGGGAAGACCTTAGGAATGTGAAAGGAGTCCATGAGAAGGACTTGTCATGGAAACCGTTCGATAAATACTTCAGGAAGTAGTATCTTTTAGAGAAATACATGGATGGAAAGATTAAGGAGTTTTATGAAATCAAGCTGGGGAAGCTCACCATAGATGAAGTTTTCAATAAATTCCTTGAACTACTGATGATCCAGACTATTTTCGGCACGAAATGAGAGCGGAGATATAATAAAGAAATGCACAGAGATATCATAGATATTCAATAATATAACATAAATGTATCAGAGATGCAACCATAAACACAAATATACAATAATACACGATTTCTATTAATGAAATAAATGTACAGAGACTATAAAAATACAGAGTGAAAGACTCGCTAGAATGGTGGCAGCTTATCTTTGAGAAGAGATGTGACAGCTACTCGCATTCGCAAGAAAATGATTACAATGAGGCTATGAAGGAATTTGTACAATAAATTGGAATGCCAAAAACCCTAGACATCCAAAAACCTAACCCTAGGAGATGAAGTGCCAAAATTCATGTGGGCCCCGTTTGGGTAAGTTAGTACATCAACTTCTCGGGGTCGTAACTTTTGCATACAATCTCCGTTTTAGGCATATGATAGCCCGTTGGAAAGGTATCGTCAAGGAGATTCATTTAGGGGGCTCAATTATGACTTTGAATATAATTGAGAAGCTTGATATCGAAAAAACATTCATTTAGGCCCTCAAAATAGCCCCAGAAGTTAAAAACTGCTAACAAATAGTAAATTGCCAAAATTGCCAGAAAACTATTTTGAGCCAGTTGGAAAAGGTGGCTGGCCACCAATATCTGGTTGTATCAACTAAGGTATGTACCCTACATAAAATATGAAAAAGTAAAAATGCAGTGGTTCATTAGTGGGTTACCTCAGACCTACCGCGATAGGATTGAGTTCGATGAACCAAATACCTTAGAAGAAACTATATGGAAGGCGAGGTATTGTTATGAATAGTTTGGGAGTAAGACAAGACCTCTCAAGGATTGGAAGACTAGGAGTAGTTTAGGATTCCAGAAGAAAGGGTTTAAATCCTCAAGATTCAAGAAATATGGAAAAGATTCTAGAAGGATCCTTCCTACTAGAAGTGTATATCAGCAAAATTTCTTCTCTCAAAGTGGAAATAAACCTTTTAATACAGCCCCAGGAAAGACTGATAACCTAAATAAGGAACCCTTAAAATGCTAGGGTTGTGGAGAGGATCATAAATTGAGGGACTGCCCACACAGACAATAGAATAGTAAGAGGGTCTACAATATCCAAGAAACTACCACCGTCAATGATGTGGCTAGGAGCATGCCGCGAATCTATGCATCCTTGGGCAATAATCAAGATGACCACCAATATTTAGTAGTGGCGCTGGAAGGTATGATCGCCAACCATCTAGTTTCTATTTTAATTGACCCAAGTTCTAATTTGAGTTATGTGGCCCCTCAAATTGTTGATAAGTTTAAACTGCAACCAATTAGACATGTTGAACCGTGGTTGGTGCAATTAGCCACTAGGAGCAAAAGAAAAGTGGCAGAGGTCATACCAGCCTATCAATTCATCATGGGTGGATTTCCCACCCAAGCGACCCTTAACGTACTTCCCTTGGGATCTTATGACTTGTTTATTGGTATGGATTGGTTGGTTGCTTACAAAACTAAATTGGATTGTTATCATAAAACTTTAGAATGTGTAAATGAAGAAGGAAGAAAGATGACCCTCCAATGGATTCAGAAGCCTCTCTTAGTGAGGCAAATATCATCCCTTCAAATGAAAAATTATTGTAGAAAGGGGTGTTCCTTATATTCCATACAGGTATTGGAATCTGTTGAGAATGAAAAACCAAACCTAGAGGACCGCCCCATATTAAACGAATACAAGGATGTATTCCCAAAATAAGTACCAGGTCTACCTCCAAGAATGGATATTGACTTCTTGATAAAAATTACACCGGGAGTGGTACCAACATCTAGAACGCCATACAGAATAAGCACGCCAGAACTGGTTGAGATCAAGCTACATCTAAAGGAGATGATGGACAAAGTCTACATCCGACCCAGTGTATCTCAGTGGGGAGCACCCATCCTATTTGTGAAAAAGAAAGATGGCACACTCCGACTGTGCATAGATTACATACAACTCAATAAGGCAATCATAAAGAACAAGTACCCCTTACCAAGAATTGATGACCTGTTCGACCAATTGGGAGGTGCATCCATATTCTCGAAGATCGACCTAAGGTCTGGCTACCATCAATTCCAGATTAAGGATGAAGACATCCACAAAAAAACCTTCAGGATGAGGTATGGTCACTATGAATTTGTGGTGGTGTCGTTTGGGTTAACCAATGCCCCCGCCACTTTTATGTGCTTGATGAATAATGTACTTAGTGAATTTCTGGACAAATTTGTATTTGTTTTCATTGATGATATCCTAATCTACTCCAAGAACAGGGAGGAGCATGAAGAACATCTTAGACTCGTACTTCAGGAACTAAGAGAGCATCAACTCTACATTAAGTTTAGCAAGTGCAACTTCTTTCAGAATAAAGTCCATTACCTAGGCCATGTCATTTCTAAGGAAGGAGTAGCAGTAGACCCCAACAAGATCATATCTATTATGGAATGGCCTACCCCAAAGGATGTATCTGATATTAGATCCTTCATGGGCTTAGTGGGATACTATAGAAGGTTCATAAAAGGATTTTCCAAGATTGGTTGTCCAATCACTACCCTTCTGATCTGGATTTTATGAGCAGAACGAAATGAATACCGATTATTAGCAGGTACTTAACACAAAAATAACAGAGATACAGTAAAACTGGTTTTCTATTAAATAACAAAATAAGTTGAAACTGTAAAATGCAGCGGAAACAAGCTTGCTGGAATGGTGGCGGCTTATCTCTGAGAAGAGATGTGACAGCAGCACGCATTCGCAAGAAGAAGATTACAATGAGGCTCGGAAGGCCTTTTTTACAATAGATGGGAATGCCAAAAGTCCTAGACATCCAAAAACCTAACCCTAGGAGATGAAGCGCCAAAAG
>SNQJ01S0273294.1:0-11577 GCA_010110895.2 Picea sitchensis
ACATCCGCCTTATTCTATTTTATTGAAAGGTCTTATTAATATTGACCTTTATTACATCTGAATACATTGATCTACCTATGTGTGGGTTAGGACCTTAACAATATAGTTGTGACCTTGTTTCAGTTGCCCATGAAAAGTGTGGTCATGGATATTGTGGTGGATGACATTCCTCTCAAGTTTGGCATGCCTTTATCAAGATCTTAGATTAAAAGGCTTGGGGGAACCTTGCAGATGGACCTCACATATGCTACCATTCCTATGTTCGGAGGGGAGAATAGAAGACTATACAGAGAGGCTCAGTTGACCTATATTATTATTTATGAATCTGACCCCACCAACCATCCTATCTTTTAACTTGACACCGAGTTGGGGGCCAATTTGTTGCAGTTCACTAATGCTCATGAGCCTGCCTTAAAGCTCAAAAAGTAGTCCATGGTTTTTCATGAAGCTTCTTTCTCCACCACCTCTGTTTGGAAAATGTTTTTTGATGGAGCCTCCTCTAAGGATGTTGTTGGTGCTGAAGTAGTTTTGGTTTCACCAGCCCAGGAAGCCATATCTTTGTCATACAAAATGGAATTTGAAGCTACCAACAATGTGGAAGAGTATGAAGCTCTTGTTTTAGGGAAAATATTCCAAGGGAAAATATTGTCATGGCCGATTCTTTGGCTGTTTCAACAAGCAATTTCAAAGTCCCTCTGCCACCTAAACTCAGGTATGATGTAGAAGTGAAATATAGACCCTCTATACCTGAAAATGTTAAGCATTGGAAAGTGTTTGAGGATGATCTTGAAATCAAAATATTCCTGGAAACTATCGAGGAGTTTTATGTATAGCACATTGATCAAGATCTCGACTTTGAAATAGAGCCCCATCTTGATGTTTTCCCAAAAAAGATTGTTGATCGTCACATTGTCCAGCTACCCAGCAATCACATCCCAAAGGGACTAGTTCCTTTGGAAAGTATTTTTGGTAGAAATGATGTGGAAGTGAAGGGTAAAATATCAAATGATGATTCTGATGTGGCTAAGTGCAATATTGGCACAAAGCAGGACCCAAAATTTCTCAAATTGCCAAGCAGTTTGTCAAGAGAGAAGAGGGTCGAGTATACTGAGATATTAAAGGAATTTGCTGATGTGTTTTCTTAGACATACGAAGATCTCAGAACATATGACACTAGTATGATTGAACACAAGATCCCATTGAAAGAGGAGGCCAAGCCATTTAGGCAGAAATTAAGACAAATAAATCCTATGTTGTTGCCTATTATGGAAAGGGAGGTGAAGAAGCTTTTGGATGCTCAGGTTATTGTGCCTTTGAGATATTCTGAGTGGGTAGCCAACCTAGTCCCAGTGAGAAAAAAGAGTGGAGAAATTAGACTTTGTGTTGACTTAAAAAATTTGAACAGGAGCTCTAGGAAGGATAATTACACACTGCCAAAGATGGAACAAATATTGCAGAGGGTAACTTATGCATCTAGGATTTCCATGATTGAGGGATTTTATGGCTACAATCAGATCTCTGTCTTGCCTGAGGATAGTGAAAAGGCAACTTTCACTACTCCTTGGGGCACATTCATGTATGCCAAAATGCCCTTTGGATTTATGAACACAGGAGCAACCTTTTAGCGAGCCATGAACATCGCCTTCATTGGGGAGAAGGATCAGTTTGTGGTCATCTATATGGATGATATAACAGTCTTTTACAGATATGATAAAGAACATTGTTGTCATCTGAGGAAAGTCTGAGGAAAGTGCAGAAGGTTTGGTCTCTCCTTAAATCCCAAGAAATCATTGTTTTCCATGAAGGAAGGGAAAATAGTGGGGCACATATTATCAGTTGATGGGGTCAGAATTGATTCAAGGAGGGTAGAAGCTATTCAAACCTTATCACTTCCTAGATCCAGGAAGGAAGTTCAGTCTTTCCTTGGCAAAATTGATTTCTTAAGGAGGTTTGTTTCCAATTTTTCTGATCTTGTGAAGCATATCACAGTCATGCTCAAAAAGGGAAATGAAGTAAAATGGACTATCGTGTCCTGAGAATCCTTCAACCAAATCAAGAAGGCATTGACTGAGGCACTTGTTCTTGTCAGTCCTGATTATTACAAGGATTTTCTTATTTTTTCTTTTTCTTCTTTTGATACAGTGACAATTGTTTTGCTATAGAAGAATGTTGAAGGGCTAGAGCAACCAATTTCATTTTTTAGCAGGGCATTAAGAGATGCAGAGGAAAAATATGATATCATGGAGAAACAGGCCTATTCCCTTATGAAAGATCTCAAATCTTTTAGAGTCTATGTTTTGCATTCAAAGATCATTTCATATGTTCCTTTAGCCTCTGTGAAGGAAATTCTCATTCAGTCTGACATAGATGGGAGAAGGATCAAGTGGATTGCCAAGATCCTTGAATTCGATCTGAAAATAAAACCCACCAAACTAGTTAAAGGTCAAGGTTTATCCAAGATGTTGGTTGAATCTAATTGTAAATATTTGGGGGTTAATTTCATCAACACTTACTCAGAAGATCAACAGACTAAGCTACCTGATAACATTCCTCAGGATAGCCCTCCACTGGTAGAGTGCCCCTGGTACAAAGACATTATATATTTTCTGCAAGAATTAAGACCCCCTGATGGAATGGGGAAAGGCAAGGAAAGAGCTTTAAAGCTCAAAGAAATTAGATATTCCCTTATTGACCAGGTCTTGTACTGGAAATACCCTCTAGGTGTTCTTCTGAGATGTTTAGACCCACAGGAGGCCCAAAAGATTATGTTCAACTTTCATGATAGCCTGTGTGGGGGACATCATTTCTGGACAACCACAACCTACAAAATTCTCAAGGATGGGTACTTCTGGCCTACTCTATTCACTGATGTCTATGCAAAAATCAAGTCTTGTATCAAATGTCAAAAATTTTCTGGGAAACAACAACTCAAGTCTCTGCCATTGAATCTTGTGGTAGCTTCATGACCCTTTTAGCAATCGGGCCTAGACTTTATTGGAGAAATTCATCCTTCTTCAAGTGGTCAACACATGTGGATATTGACTACAACAAATTATTTCACCAAGTGAATAGAAGTTATTCCCAAAAGGAGTGCTTCTCACAAAGTCATACTAGGTTTTATTGAAGATATTATGGCAAGGTTTGGCTACCCAAGAAAAATCATCACCGATAACACTGCATCCTTCAAGGTCGAACCACTGGTCAAATTTTTTGAGTAGTTCATAATTTCATTGATCCACTCTACCCCCTACTACCCCCAGGGAAATGGACTAGCAGAGTCCTCTAACAAAATCCTGATAAAGATCATCAAATGACTGCTACAGGACAATAATAAATCATGGGATTCAAAGCTTAAGTTTTCCCTGTGGGCTGTTCGAGTGACAACAAAGAGATCCCTGGGCCTCTCCCCTTTCCACCTTTTCTATGGGGATGAAGTAGTTTTTCCTTCTCACCTTTCCCTTCCTGTAGAAAAATTATTCCAATACTACCAAGGTGAGCCTAATGATATGATTATAAGAATACATCAACTGGTAGAAGTGCAGCAGACTAGAGAAAAGTTGCTAGACATAGTGCATGAACATCAACAAAATATCAAGCAAGCCTTTGACAGAAAGGTGAGAAAAGATGATTTCCAGCTGGGAGATCTGGTTCTCAAATGGGATGCGCCAAAGTAGGACAGAGGAAAGCACAACAAGTTTGAATCCCTATGGACCAAGCCCTTCAAAATATCTAAGAAGTATCTAAATAATACATACAGGTTGCAGAATTTGGAGGGCGATCAAGTTTCCGATGGCCCTGCAAATGGGCATTTTCTCAAGAAGTTAGTTATTTGAGCCACAAGTGGCTCCCAGGTTTTTGTAAATATTGTTTTTCTTTTATTTTATCGGTTTTGTAGGTGACTCTATAGCCCAATAGTAAGGCACTAAAGTTGCAGAAGAGTTCTTGGCATCTCATAGGGAGCAAGCCATCCCCCATGGAGCCTAATGTTATCACATTTATTTGTAACGGGGGGGGTGTTTTCCTCAGAAGTTGCCCCCTTGGCGAAATAGTTAAATAAAGAGGGAAAAAACAAACAATTCAACTTATATCCTAAGTCGGAGGTGCGATGTGATGTTTTGGAACGACATGATAAGACGCGTGAAAATCTCGACAGTCGAGAGCTAAGCACCCTAGATCGATGGTCAAGGGCCATATTGGGCCCTCAACGTGCACATAGGATGAAAAGGATAGAGGGGGCCAAGAAAAACAACCATGGTTTTTAAAGTGCTACATGTTAGCCAAAGACACACATCAGGGCCAAAAGCGGGGAACTTCCAAACCACTTTTTGCAGCCCCGATATGTGCATGTGCACATAATGTCTTATCCTAGGCTGACAAGTGGTTGCTCCTCATCACTTCCACTCCCTCCATCTGTCTTTCACTCACTGTCCCGCCAATACCTGTCCCTTTCTCATCTTCCACTACATGTGCCCCCTCGCTCCACATCAACTCAATCCCATCACACCTTAGCTCCTGCTTGTGTGGCCCCCACGCTATCCCCAGTATCCTTGTCCATTCAAAACTGTCCACCTGGACATATACCGCCCTCTACTCCACGTCGAGTGGGCCAATCACTTCATCAACAACCATGTCTACTGTCAAGCTTCCCCGTAAACATCCAGCTCAAACCCAAATGACGATTGTTGAGGCTGCCACATCTTACAGGTGCAGAGTTGACTTTAGCCTTCCCCAATCCCAGTGAAGAAGTTATGAAGGTGATTGGCGGTGGTTGAACATCGTTTCTGCCATAAGTAGAAAGCATATAAAAGGACTGCCAATTAGTCATCTCATCAGCAGGTTTGTTCTAAATCCCACTTGCATCTGATCGAAGTTTACATTTGTTCATTGATTGTATGCATAGTTCGACAGGAAGCATGCACATGTAAAGCCTTCAATGTAGTTTCTCGATTATGCTTCTTGGATTTTTGTTTTGAGTATAAATACTCAATTTTGATATTTTTGTAAGGGTCGATGGTTGAGCTAGTCTCTCGTATTGTAAAGTTTTGATGAAGTATTGGTTCCTCCAATTATGCATTTGTATTTGAGAATTCTTCTTTAATGAAAGTCAACTTCTTTCCATCTCTTTGTAAACATTGTGTTAAGACACTCAGTTTTGGACGATCCAGTCGAGGGTTGTGATGTAGTTTTGATCACTACAATATTTTCACCAGTTTTATTCAGTTTTTTGTGTTATCTTTTCCCCCTCTTATATTAAGTAGCTCAGAATTGGAGGATCTAGTTGGGTTGTTACAGTAGCATTGTGATCTAGGTTTGATCATCATGTTGTTGTAACTGTTTCGTTAGGCATATCTTAGTGTCTGAAGATTTGGGTCCAAGAGGATCTCGTTCTTGAAGCTTTTCCTCCTCGGGCCACTGGAAGATCGGATGTCCATAGCAGGTCCTTACATCTTCTTACCCCCTACTCACCGTTTTACTTCAACTTACTAACTAAAGTTATATCAATACCTCACTTACCTATGCATTACATGGTCCAGGATTATGAATTAAAGAGATATAACCTTGAGACTACATCCAGTAGACAACCCTTTAAACTTTTTACTGTGACATACAAATTGATGGGCCTTGGGATTACCTTTGCCGCAATCCATAGGTGACTTCCAGCACTAACACATACTTTTTTTTAACTGAAGCACAATCATTCCTACGTGGAAATTTGTTGATGTGGAACTAACGTGGTACTAACATGGATTCAACCACTAGGATATTGGCCACTAAGATAAATACTTCCCTTTATCCTTCCTAAACTTCAATCAAACATTGATCTAATCCAACGAGCACCAACCCATCAGGGCACCTTACGCACACCTACATCCAAGTAATTACGATTCAATCTGGTCCATCAGACCATAGATAATACCAGACCAATAGCCCATTGTGCACTGGGGTAAAAACCTTGTTACCTCCTTGTTGAAATTACCTTTGATCTAGATCCGATCTACAATACCATCAGACATATGGGGCCCCTAGAGCACCGACCTACTGAACCACTACACTGCTGCACTCCACTTCGATCATCTCTCTTGAAATTTTTTGTCTGATCCGATCTACCAGGCATATCAAGCCATCAGGGCACCAACCTACCAGCCCACCGACCTCTGGCTCCATGCTGCAACTTTAACCAAAAATTCCCGACACCGGTCTGATCTAATATACCAAGCATATTGGGGCACCAACCTACCAGGAAATGCACATACAACTCTAGCCAAATGGACCTGACATTGATCTAATGGCCCATTGGGGCACCAAGCTACCTACCACCCCACACAACCTCTATCCAATAATCTTGATCTGATAAATTAACTGGCACCTTAGGTACATAATCCTAACATAACCTTCAGCCCAAAGTGACATGAAACCACCTGGTGTAACACATAACCACCAGACCATCGAGCATACTGACCCACTGAGCTATTAGGAATCTTCTCCCTGCACTTGACACTTATTAAACTCTTCTGATATCTGGTTATTTGGGACATCAGGCCCACTCGAGGTTTCATCCAAAATTTATGTTGTGCACGAGCTTTAGAGGGTTCTACGACTCTCTATGCTTCACGCACAAGTCACAAAGGAGTGGATTTGGTTTATAAACAATTTTTTTGAACCTTTCCTCATGCATGTGGGATAAATAACTCCCATATCATATCAACGACTATGAATCCATCATGGGGTGCGATCAACAACTCTTCTGCATTGTCTCTCTAAGAGGCATAACTATTGACTTTGTTCTTCAATTTGACCCAATGAGGGATTGTTTGAAATCCTAGACCATGGGGATTATCTAGGACATATTTTCCATGGTGGAATAACAACTTTAAACCACAAAAATCCTTGTCCAATTCTTCCCCAAGAAATTAATTTATTTTATTCAAGAATTTATGGGTAAACCTTCATTCTGTAATATACTTAGATATGCAAATCAAAAGTTCCTTCATTTGGGAAACTCGGTTCCAATCATTGATTATGAAATCTAATGGATCTCCAAGAACAATGGTTGTAGCATGTTCTCATTTGGTTTTGTAAAATAGTTTTTGGAAAAAAATTGGAGACAGGAATTCTCGAAGGTTACAAACAAAGGCTCCAATGTAGTCTAGTAGCACTGGCATAATTAACCTTCTGCAAGGGAAGGAGGTCTCACCCGAAGCACAACTGATACTTTTGTGTAGTAAATTTAGTTAAGGAGGACACACCATCAAGTCTATCATAATACAATACAGTCCCATACTGAAATGTAAAGAGATATAACATTATAAGTGTTAAATCAGTAAAGGCATCAAATAGTCTGTGTTGTGCAACATTAATGTAAACACATACATCATAGAATCTTGTTTAAACAATAACACAACTAGCAATTACACATAACATGACAGATTTCATAGGAAAGAGACCATGCATTCATCCACATAATGAAGAATTTTTGGTGCCCAAATAACCCATTCTATATCACCATATCTAAAACTGTCATACATGGAGTTATTCCCTTCGTATTAGGACTTATACAATCGAGACGATAATGAGATATATGATCTAGTATCTCAAACTTGTACATAGATGTAGTTCATGCCCAACTCTCCTTTATAGTGACTTATTGCAAAAAATAGGAATGGAAAAAGCTCCATGACAGGATAAGAGAATGACTCAATAATGCTCAATAATAACAAAAAATCAGCAAGAACAAAACAAAACCCAACAACAAAAACATATTACATAGCTTCATGCTTTATATATTTTCCCTAGAAATTATTTTCTTCTTTATTCTGCCATTGTGCTTTCTTGGTTCCACTTCCTTCTAGCATGCGCCCAAAGGTTTCAAATATTTCTAGTGATTTTTCCATCTAGCTCATGACTATTTTCCCTGTTGGCACACTAGCACATAGATTTCTGCCAATTGGATCTACTATTATTCTTCTATACTATTTCTCAACATATACGACTTCCGCAAAACTTTACACTCTTAAAAAATGGAGGGCCTAATAGGCCCTGACCACAAACCTTGACTTGTCCCGAGTCAACCTGTCGCCTCTGTGCTATGGTCTCCCTCAAACGAAGGTTCCAACTCAGGTACAATTGACATTGCTTGCTAGTGAAAGTTGTCATATTTCTCAACTCTATTCTTCCCTTTACGCACCCGGATGGGAGCTACAATGACAAAATCATGTGCCACAACTATCTTGGACTCTGTGGGTTTTGTAGCCATCAATGTCTGCCATTTGGAGTCTGCAACATAATCAAGTTGCTAAATTTTTACACAGGTCTCTTTCACAGTTGGTTTGCAATCCCTCAATTCCTTCTTCACAACTTGGTTGGTGTCACACAGTAAGTCAATGAATTCATCAACCTCTTGTATCTACGCAAAATTATTATTCTACTCCATCGGGTCTGTAATGGCATGGGCCTCTTGCTTCATTTGTTTGATCTATGCCTTGAGGTCCTCTACTATCTTATTGTGGTGTTCTAACAATCGAGCCCAATCATTCACCAACTAAAAACATTGGTTTCACTCACTAGTTCACTTATGTAGAGTTAAGTGAAAATTATTGCCCTCTTCAATCACCTTGGTGATCCTTGTCACCATTTCTTTCAAATTCTCCTATTCCTTAAGTTGGATGGCATCCACCTAGTGTTGGATATCTTCGGTTTTTCCTACCGGTTGCATCAATGTGTCTGATACAAGGTTGACCCTATCAACTGGACAAATTGGGCATATTTCCTCTAGGGGTTCAGGTTCCATATGAAAAAAAGTAGGCCATACCTGAATGATTTTTTCAGACACAAACTTGATAATAGACTCATATTTTACCCACAATATTTGCGCCGGGACTGTAGTGGTAGTATGTACAACCTATTGTAATTGTTTTGCTTGTTGTGTGAGCTATTTATTATTGCATTCAACTATGGAGATTCTCTACTCTATCTGGCCAGTGGAAGCCCTGATTAGCTACAAAATATGAGGTGTAGCCAGGGTGGACAGTTCTCCACTAGTAGAAGAGAAATCCAAAGGTGGTCATGAAGAAAGCGGCTAGCCACTTGCGATAGAGTACTCTGAAAATATTGCGGTACCAAAACCCATTAGTCTAGGTGAGTTAACTCTAAGGCTCCACACAAGTAAATATGTGACATCCAGTAGAAGCATTGCAATCATCTATGGTTTCTCCAAACAAATCTCCAATATAGCACAATGTTATTGAAGGTCATGTAGTAGAGGCTCAACTTGCTCCTTGACAGAAGTAGGGCTATAAATGGATTGAGTGTCATCCCTGTCATTAAGTTGGTCATGTGGAGGGTCCTCATCCATTGGAATGTGTTGTTCAACCTTTGCCTATGGCTATGGGTGAGAGGAAGTTTCTGCAGTGGTGTGCAGAGGGATTTGGACCTCTAGGATATGAGGAGAAGGGGATGGGGATGGAGTCGTAGTATATATAGTGGTGGAGGGATTGGAAGAAGAGCCTATCAATACTATATCATACTAGTTATAGATTGGGGAGGATGGAGGTGTGTTAAATTCATTGGTGGTTCCACCATTCTGAAGGTCAGTGGCCTCTTTGATTATAGTATTATATTGGGGCTAGACTAGAGGGTCATCAATAATGTGTATTACGACAGGTGTGGGTGGTGAAGTGAATGAAGTGGGAGTTTTAGTGTGCGATCGAGGTGGAGTGGTATGCGAATGAGGGGGATGGGTAGATGATGGAAGTGAAGTGGTGTGGACTTGAGGTAGAATGGAGGAAAGGGGGTGGCCTCAGTAATGAGAGGGTCAATAGTGGGTTGGGAGGGGGATTTGTTATGGAACTTCTTACGGGGAAAAATAGAAGTTGATACCTCCTAGAATTTCTTACCTGAGATCTGGGCACCACCAGGAATGGATGAAAATGGAATGTGAAATATGTTGCTTGACTATGCTTCCTATTCTTCTTACTCTTTCTCCTCCTCTGAGGTGGAGGGCATCTGGGTTCTCTTACTAGTGTTAGGGCATGCACCGGATGCCTTCTTTGGAGAAGACCTTTGTCAAATGATCAACATGGTGTAGGAAATACCCATCAACGTATATTCCCTTATGACCCCTTAACATCCCATGAACTCATTTTTAAACACCGCGTCTAGATAGAATGGTAGAGGAGTCATATTAAATAGTGTTGGTGCAGCACCTAACAATCACACAAAAGTGTGGTCATGATTCATACCAAACAAAATGTGGTGGGTATGTTTGTTAAGGATCGCCTATGGAATCCAAAGCCTCTGAGTTGCGGTGATAATCTCATTATGCCACTTTGAAAAATAAACATTCTTCTCGGTATCATGGATGAACAAGTTTTAATCATGCCAAGAATCAAATAACTTGGAAATGTGAAGATTAGAACAATGGGAAAGTCATCAGCCTTGGGGTGGCTACCGTTTCCACACTGCAAAAGAAATGAACAAGTAGTCATAGATGAAGTAGGTGGTCCACTCATGGACATATTCAAAATCCTACAACATCTCTTGTAGCAAGTGTTGGCACCAGTTCATTGGTGCACCATTCTTGGTGAATTCAGCCATTGTTATTTCATCAAGCACACACTCATTCCTTGTAAATTTTTTCATCACCTTACCAGCGATGAGGTAGCAAGTACAACATACTTGTGCATTATTAATGGGATCTATTTGAATTCCATGACCTCCCCAATGAGTCTTATACAATTCATATAGGATGAGTGCACCCTTTTTCCTACAAAGTTTCTCAGATACCTGGAAGTCGTCTGATACATTTTGAATTGTCATGGAAAAAATAGTTAACTGGTGGATGTATTCATCATGTATGGATTATCCCTTATCCAAATATAGTGTGCCATTTTGGACTCGAAGGATCAAGAATTTGGTACATTTGGATACTTTTCCAGTGGTAAGAACATCGGTAAGTCCCACAAATTCATTAGCATGTTGTCACATAGAGGCAAGAACAACTGCTTCCACAACCATTGGAACTCACGATCTAGCAAGGTGATGCAATATTCAATGTATGAATCTCCATGGATGGGTATTGGGAAGCATCAGTGAAATCAATCTCCACAAGTCGAGTGTGTTCCACCTTTCCATGGAGGTCATCTAAAAATTTGACCCAGGGGTCGATGAATTCAGTTGAGACAATCACTGTGATTGGAGTAGGAACTTTGGGGATAGATCCCTGACTAGAGGTGTGAACCACGCTAACAAAATTTCAGCGATAAACAAAGAGAATAAGGGGACGAAGCCATAGACACAAGTTCACATATAGATCATTGGGTGCCAGGACTGAGTATATAGTTAGCATGATGAAAATGAAAGGGTGTAGATCTATCGATCAAAGGAGTGTTTATAAGAGAAATGAGGAGGTTGACAGGATGACCATGCATTGAATTCTACAAGGTTATACTAGTGGGCATTAACGTCAACTAAATCCCTCAAAAGTGGAAAAATCCATGACATGATTTGGGAAACTAAATGCATAAGTGAAAAGTTGGTAATGGGATGTCAGATCAACTCGGGAAAGTAATGAGCATGACA
>SNQJ01S0273296.1:0-11577 GCA_010110895.2 Picea sitchensis
CCCCTTGTGACTCCCTTTAGTTCATAACAATTATAAAAATCATAACATAACCATTAGTTAAGTAAAACACACCTCCTTGTATCTCCCATCAACATATTCTCTTTTGGCAAATTTAGCTCATGAAATTTGAAATTATTTTGAAAATATTACTCATATATCCAAAATAAAACATGATGTCCAAAATTTCCTTAAGTCAACTGTCATTAACAATGATAAAATAAAACTTTAAAAACCATATTTCCTGGTCTGCGATGCAACCCTCCCTTGATTGTTGTTGTCACCTCTTGATTTTCCTGAATTTGCCTTTGGTTGTGCAGAGATTTAGGAATAATCTCGTTGATCACGTGGTAAAAATCGTCCCTCGAATCCATCTGGGAAGACATGGATTTGTCAGAGCCATTGAAGGGTGAGGAAGGGGTAGCAGTGGCTTTTCCTTTATTAAGGGCATGGCGGGCCTCAGTTTTCAATCTCTTGCTAGCATGGGAGGATTTCACTGGAGAGTGGTCAGGGGCAACTTGGACAATGAGGTTAATATGTAGAGGAGTAGGAAAAGACAAGTTGGACCAACCATGATGCTGGGAGACTGTCGGTTGGACAATCTCTTGCCATCCATCATTTTACGGGACCTCGAGTTGCAATGACACACGAGGAGGTATGGGGATACCAGGGGCTTGCGGGGCTTGGAAATGATGCCTTTTAGGCCTAGGTTGGACTATTCGCTTCCCAATCCAATTGAAAAATCTGGCATGAAACAATTGGTTGAGCTCTTGTGAATTAGTGTCAAAATGTATGGAGAACCTGGGCCTACTTGGGCCTCAGTTCGAGTTACCTCTACCTCTGTTTCCTCGGACATGGCTACCTCGACTGAAAAAACTCATCCTGCATGCGTTATTGATTATCAAATAGTCTTTTAAATAACCATGCATGACAACTCTTAAAAATATGAAATAGATTTATCTCAACAATGTATCAGACTCATGCAATCCAATCCATACAAATTGTTTTACTATTAATCAATGAGCAGGGGGTGAAAAAGGGTTCTGGGATATGCGAGGGGTTTGTATTGAGAGAAACATGATGCAATGAGGGGGAAAAGAACATGGTTACTGCTCAATGACAACAATAATCAACTGAAAAACAAACCAATAAAACATCACTGTAATCCATGCAAGACATTGCCACTTTCACTGCTTTAACACTAAAATTCTCTTGACTATAATTAATCTCAGAACAAGGAGTGGAAAACTGAATATGGGAGGTGACGGGGTTTGTAATTAGTGGAAAATGAAATAATTGAAGGGAAGAAGAATGATTACTGTTCATGAAATTAATTAAGTGATCCATAAACATTCTGCAAGAAATAGATGTACCAACCACAATCATTTTTGTAACATCCCGCTCTGGCGCACCGAGAAAACTTATTATTTGAGGACACTTGCTCGCAAGTGATCTGGACTTTTATGATGTTAGACCATTTATACTTGATTGTGATGCGATTGACAGATGACATGATGTGTTACTATTTGATGTAGACAGGTGCTATTGAATCAGTTTATTTGAGTGTGCAGGGTTTTTGACCTTGAGGATGCAGAGGCATCAGTGGAACCCCCTTGGACTCCGGACTGAGTCAGGGAGTGTTCTTTTGGGTTGATATATTTACTGTGATGTTTCATTGATTGATGATTTGATGTTTCCATCTCTGACATGATTTTTTATTATGCAGGTTGACGATAGCTTGTCGACCAGACTCACATATGGAGTAAAGGGGCCACACATGATTTGCAGAGAGGTTGAGGGAGAGGGGTGGATAGCAGCCCTGCCACGCCACGCCTAACCTCCTAGCAGTGGCACCGAGGCATGGAGTTACTTGATTACCTAGTTGAGAGGATCCACGATAAGTGAGGGGAGCAGGCTGACCGATTACTTCGGGGATGATTCTAAAGGGAGACGCATAATAGAAGCGTGGACTTATTCCTTAGAACCCTTAGTCTCCATAAGTTCCTTGGCCCGGAGTATTGACTCGAGGGGTTATAGATGTCTACCAATCGGTCGAGTTGGCCCGAGTGGCACCCTTGGAGCACGTGGGTGCATCCCTAAAGAACACGTCGCACAAAAGAAACCAGGTTAGCGAGTGGCACCCTTAGACGCGTGGGTGCATCCTGAGGGAACGTCGCACAAGGAAATAGAATGAGTTGAGTGGCACCCATGGAGCATGTGAATTAGATCTTTAAAGAGACGCGTCGCAGAATGTGGATAAAGGAGTCATCCTAAATAGCCTAAGACCTCAACACCTGAATAAAACCTAAATCAATTCCCCTAACACGGCATTAAGCCAGTTCATAATTGAGCCTATGTGAAAAATAACGCCAATTCAAGATTATACATTAATATTCATTACCCATATGATTTTGCAACCTCCACCTAATCGGGGGTTCCTTCCTTACTTTAATACATAAAACAATTTCCTCCTTTAATTGAATTCATGCAATTAATTCCTTCCTAAATGTATAGAGGCCCTTCCTCATTTCAGTGTAAGCGATAATTTTACCTTGTTGGTGAAGGGTACCACTACTTAAGCTAACGCGATGTCGAGCTTAACCATCTCTAATGACAATGCCGGATATTCTAGCTCCACGGTGGCTACATACATGCAAATAACATTAGAAATTATTCCCTACTAAGCTAGCTCTAACAATACAGTTGCTAATAATGATATTAAACAAACACAAAAAACCCACATAAGCTAATGTGAGCCTTCATAAAGTTTGTGGGGTAAAATAAAGGGATTAAATAAATTAATTCAATTGGGGGTTGTAAATTTGAAAAGAGGAAATTATTTAGTTAACTAAAGGGAGTTAAAGAAAATGTATATATATTGAATTTAAAATATATATATATATATATATATATATATATATATATATATATATATAATAATAATAATAATAATAATATGAAAAGATGCTTAGCGCAATCACCTTTTGAGTTTTCAAAAAAGAAAAAAAAAAGAAAAGAAATAAATAAATGAATAAAGGGAAAACTTAGAAGAAATGGGATTTAGGGTTTTGGGGAAAACCTAATGGGATTAGGTCAAAAAGAGGGTAAAAAGAAGGAGATGGGGAAAAGAAAGAGAGTGCTATGAGATAGAGGTTATGTTGTCAAAGATTGGAGCTAGTTGATTGCTTGTAGGGTTAGAATTTCCAGTGACTTGAGTGATAGCCTTCGATAGCAGGAGGCGGTAGGAAGCTAAATTGATGCGGATTGTGTATGGCCCAACTATATTTCGTGGAAATTTGGGGGAAGCGGTACCCTAGCATTTGGCTGGGAGGAGTCTGGGTGAGTCCTCTGATTGACAGACAGAATTGACACGACACTTGTGGACAACTCTTGAGGGCAGCTGAGGCAAGGTATGATCCCTTAAATTTGTAGTTAGATGCATGGTAATGAAATGAGGTGAAGTTCAAGAATGGAATGCTTAAATTTTATTAGGGTTCTGGATTGTGTAGTTTACTCATTATTGTTTGTTATGGAATGTGTAACTTTTATTGTTGGCATCCTGAAATTTAACTCTATTATTAAAGTCTTCCTGCATACTTGTTTTGATTTTTAGCAGCATTCTGCGCCCATTGTTTCCTATCTTCTAGATTCAACTTTTATTTTTCTGCGTTGGATCTGTTCTGAAGTTTCATCGAATCTGTTCCGACAAATTGGGTCTAGATATTTTCTTATTTACTTAATCCAGCAAGGTCTTAGGTAAGTAACTCTGCTTCAGAACTGGTGTGTCAAAATTGAGTAACCTCCCCGCCTGGTAGTCATCCTTTCCTCCTTGCCCCAGAATGGCGTTTACACTAAGTAATGTCCGGCGGTAAAACCTGAGTCTGCCTGCACGTTGTTGGGATCCGTTTTATTTTATTTTGTTGGACCATAGTCATTTCCATTGACGAACCAGCGTAGAATGGCAGCGGCTATATTTTGTTTGGCAATATCTGAGTTTTGTTTCAGCAGCGCTTCCTCCTTGTCTTTCAACCACGATTAGATGCCCTTATTACAATCGCAAATGGTAGTGAATAGGCCTTGGCCATCATTTCACCTGTAGGAGGCCAGCTCTTGATTTGTCCGAGGCTGACCTTCACATCAGCATTGAGCACACAGTCGAAATTTTTCCTTTGTCAACCCCCCTTCTCCCTCCAAACCAAACATAGAATATAGTTTCCTTTTATTGCTTATACCTTCCCTTACGTGATGGTTTACGTGTATGGCTTCTCTTTTTAAAATTCTTAGTTCCGTGCTCTTCTACTTTGCATTCACTATCATATACAATATGAATATCCCAGCCCGCATTGAACTCCACTACGGAGTTTCCAGCCCTTTCGATCTACGACAAACATATATTTACTAATAAACAATTGAACGCAATTAAATGGGGAATGGCTAAATTGCATCACTCGCCATTATGTGTGCACATACAAATCTCACCTTGTTACTGTCAATGAGATAATGCGATGCCCTGAAGTTTTTAATCCAATAGAATTTGCCAGTTCATTCTTCCAAAAAGGACTACGAGCTAACGTACTTGAGTTCCCGCTCGATTACTTCTCACGTTGTATGAAATTACGTTTTGTCGCCCTAGCCGACCCTTGTCCCGTTCACCTTCTCTCACAGTGGTGTATGCCAGAACCTCATCCTTCATTTAGTGAAAAGTAAAAACAGAAAACTCTCCCACTGTATAGAAGATATTCTGTCACCTTCCCGGATGTAAGATTAGGTGGTCACGCTCTGTAGTTAATCATCATATTTATCTGAACACCAGAAGGAATGGATCTGTAGAATTGAGTTCTGTGGTTTTAGATTATAAAATCCGTGAAGGATCAGCCACCATTGAAATTTTTAAATTAGAAATTTTGGATGCCAGAGTGACTGGAGCGATAGTGTTTCGAAATCTCGGTAACCACGAACTTCCTTCCCGTCAGACTGCCCTTACCATATTGTCAGCGTTGGGATTAGAATTTAATCACTGCGTTTTTGCTGTGCACTGAACATCTCACCTTCACGCCTCTGCAGAAGGTACGAGCACTTCCCTACAACTGTTGCACGCGCCTTTCCCACTGCGAATGGTGTGACCGGTAGTATGGACCGTTACCTCGGCCAGTCGGGTGAGTGTGGCAGCGTGAGGGTTCTTTATGAGGCAGTCAGGATGATTTTACCACTTGTCAGGCCGAGTTGAATTAGGGGTCTGAAGGTTGCCTATGCCAAGATTTATGCAGAACCGTATCCGTAGGACCCGCCCCTCCACCTGTTGCCTTGCTTTCTGAACAGTATCTGCACGCATAACCATCGCTAGGAGGAAATTCTCTACATTCCAATTTATCTTACGTATTCAATTTGATTTTAATTTGTTATGGTAATCATAGAATATTTTATTTCAACGTTTTGTAATGAGAAGTCCTTAATGGTTCAATTTTACAATGCTAGGAATTCCCTACAACCTGATTTACAACAGGCATTCCATTGATTTTAAATTTATGATGTTAAACCTCAAATCTTATATATATTTAAAGTGTGGTAAGGAGAAGCCACTCTTAGTTTAAATTTTCCATACTATTCTCTTGTTAAAAGTATTTCAATTTGTGATGTTAACCCTCGAATCTTATATATATTTAAGGTGTGGTAAGGAGAAGCCACTCTTAGTTTAGGTTTGCAATACTATTCTCATGTTAAAGGTATTTTAATTTATGATGTTAACCCTCAAATTTTATATATTTATAAAGGTGGTAAGGAGAAGCCACTCTTAGTTAAGTTTGCCATACTATTCTCTTGTTAAAAGTATTTTAAGTTTGTGATAGTTAAACCTCAAAATTTTATATATTTATAATATTTGTAAGGAGAAGCTACTCTTAGTTTAGATTTGCAATACTATTCTCGTGTTAAGGGTATTTTAATTTATGATGTTAACCCTCCAATTTTATATGTTTATAAGGTGGTAAGGAGAAGCCACTCTTAGTTAAGTTTGCCATACTATTCTCTTGTTAAAAGTATTTTAAATTTGTGATTGTTAAACCTCAAATTTTATATATTTATAATGTTTGTAAGGAGAAGCTACTCTTAGTTTAAATTCGTGATATTATTCTCTTGTTAAAAGTGAGTACATGGTTAACTATGGTTAGGTTTAGTAGTTCTATTGTCATTAATCACCAACAAGGGATAAAGTCATCATCATTTAATTGCAATATTATTGTGGTACAGAGGGTGGTGATGCTAGTTTTTATGGTGATGTAATTGTAGTTTCATTATTGATATTAACATATAAGATGTAATTGATAGTTATCTTATTGTAGGATAAGTAAGATAAATGTAATATTGATTATTATTGAGGGAGTATTATTAATGTAATAACCTTGAATTTACTTTTATCTAAAATTTATGTAGCAATGTAAGAATGATTATCAGGGGAAGGTTGTGAATATCATTTGGAGATGTATTGTAATGTAAAGGTGATTGCAATGAAACTAGGAGTTAATATAATGCTCGGTCACCGAATATTGGTTTAGATATTGGAGACCGGGTAATCTCATGATTCATGCTAGAAATTATAGCAAGGCTAATTTGAATGCCAACAGTGTCCATGGTATTGATAAGGTAGTATGATGTTTAGGTAAATGCTATTATCCATGGCAAGGTTAAGGCTTATGTGGTCATCGCCTTATGGTAATGATAATGGAATTGTTGGACAACACATAAGGGGGAAGGTGATTGTCCTTGCAGGTGGTTATGATGATACAATTTGTAAAGTGGTTGATGTTGTGGTAGTGATGTTGAAAGTTTATTACATTAATCAAATGAATAGAATTTCTTAAGTGGGATCTTAGTGGAACATGATGTAGTAAATAGAGCTATTGCAATTGAATTTACATTATTTTTTAAGGTTGGGTTGGTGACTCGTCGTTTAATCAAAGTCAATGGAGTATATGGTCTGTCTTGATGTTGGAGTTCTTTTGACTAGCGTCTCCCGTAGGGGTTGTGGTTGTCCTTGAATTTGTAGTACTTGTTTCTCTTGCTTAAGTGCCTTGAGTGGTAGGGATATAGACCCCTCCCCTAGTATATATGCATTGTGTGTGATCCTATGCAGTAGCAAAGAATCGATTACTTATCAAGGTCACCGGGCCTTTAGAGTAGGGTTTCCTCTTACTGCGACGGGGGATTACTAGTTTACGCTTGAGTAGTGGCCGGGATCTATCGGACCTTCTCTCTCGAGAATGAGAGAACTAAGATTAAGCATACACTCACATTAAATAGAATCGCATGAATTCTTCCCTGCATGTTACGTCGCAGGCATAACCTTGATGCAGCCGTTAGCGTTGCGTGATGCATACTTATATCCCTTGAGTACGTTGTTATTCTTGGTACTTATTATTAGCCTTGTGTCTACGGTCATTTATTGCTACGGATACTAGTTGTTTGCCTTCAATCTTCATTGTGATGAACATCATGGTTGTATCTAGATGTGGTTGTTGGGTGGGGGCTGATGAGGAGTCAAATTATTAATGCATTACTTCTACAAGCACCTTA
Source organism: Picea sitchensis (assembly GCA_010110895.2). Lineage (NCBI taxonomy): Eukaryota > Viridiplantae > Streptophyta > Pinopsida > Pinales > Pinaceae > Picea > Picea sitchensis. The sequence continues at coordinate 7,567 of SNQJ01S0273296.1, forward strand.
AACACACAAAAAATTACACACATTGTCGGAGTTGTTGTCGTAGCGGAGGGATGTACATATGGTGTCGAGCAGAGTTCGTTAGCGACTTGGGATTATTCACGACTTCCGTTGGCATGATTAAGATTGATTATCTGGTCGATTTTTGTGTGTGAAGGTAATCATGGTTGAGGATGCCATGGAGGCAGACGAAAGGGTGCTAAGGGAGGGTATGGCGCCTCCATTAACCTCCGCTGAGGGTCGAACTGAGGAGGCAGTAGAGTTCTGAGATAGAGGAAGCGGTCGCGGTTATGGCGATATGCGTGGGGTGATAGGGTCTTTTCGGTGCATGTCGAGGCAGCGTCCCGGTCGTTTAGACGACGAGGCCCGGTCGACACGGCCGAGTTCCGCAGCGCACCAACCGTTACAAAGTAATTTTCCGCGTGAACTCAAAGGAAGGTAAAATTTTTCCAAGTTCTTCAGTTACTTTCGGATGGCTGCCGTAGAACATGGTTGGATAGTATGGTGATGTGCTTCACACTTCCCCATTATACCTCCAACATGAAGAAGGTGCATGGCGGTCTTTCAATTGAAGGGAGTGATCTTCTATGGTGGAGAACACCTACGGTGAACATGGCCGTTGAAGGCGTGTCATAGAACGATTGAGGCTGATTTCCAAAGAGAGGTACCTTCCGGAGGAATTCATTGGCGTTAGCTCAATGAGTTCAAGGCATGACAACAGGGAGGTTGTACGGTGACCAAGTACGAGGCACGCTTGGAGCTTCTACGGTATGCTCCACACCTTAACATTGGGAAGCTCAAGGCCATCAGGTTCATGTTGGGCCTTGGCCGACAACACATGCATGGTTTAAATGTCTTGATGCCTCAAGAGTACGCGATGTCGTCTGAAGGTAGTCGTTCGGGATGAGTTTAGCTTCTTAGGGATGGCTTCAAAAGCCAAACAAAAGGTTGGATGTAAGGTTGCCTGGGCTGAGCCCATACCAACCTAGGAGAGTTTGTCACTGAGGCCAACCTATACGTCTGATCTTAGGATCTTATGGCGTCATTGATTGGTATGGGCTGGTTGGAATGTACGAGGCGATACTCCAACTGTAAAATGGCCGGTTGAGCATGGTTGATGATGAAGGGATAGAGGCGTGTGATTGTAGGATGAAACCAGGGGGTTTCCCTGAGATTCATCTCTTCCCTTACGATTCTGAAGAGTATGCATGAAGCTGCCGTCTGGCGCTAAATGAAAAGGGGTAAGCCGGAGGGCTAGGAACACCTTCCATGGTGAAGGAGTTTTGCGGACATATTTCGATTTGCACGGGATCGTAGGAAAAGAGGCGGAGTTTACCATAGACTTTGAAATCGAGCCGAAATGATATGAGAACTCCTTATGGGATGTCGACCAGTAGTTGCAAGAGTTGAAAATGCAGCGAAGGAGTTGTTGGACACAGGGCCCGTCGTCACGGGTATTGTCATCGTGGGGTGCACCGGTTATCTTCATCTGAAATAAGGGCGGATCCTTGGAGATACATTGACTACCATCAAGCGAACAAGACTACGATCAAAGAATCGATGTCATCCTACCAAATTGATGACTGTTTGATCAAATGAAAGTGCGATGGTGTTCTCAAGATCGATTTCGCGATCTGGGTATCACCGGTTATGGATCAAGGAGGATTACATCCTTAAGGTAGCCTTTAAGGCGAGATTTGGACATTACAAGTTTACTATTTTTCCATACGGGTGATAAGCCCAGGTATTCATGAGTTTGATGTCACCGGGGTGTTCGTCGAGTACAGGACATGGTCAAGTATTCATTGGCTTGATATTTTGATCTACTCGGACTGATGGAGGAGGCATGATGAGCATTTAAGCTTGGTACTACAATTTCACGAGAACACAAGTTGTATGGGAAGTTTTCTAAATGCTCTTTTTATCAATTGATTCACTACTTAGGGCATGTCATCTCCAGAGCCGAAGTTATGTGATGGATCCAATAAGGTTGAGGCTATTATGGAATGGCATCGCGTAGAGCGAATGACACCTGAAGTCGCGTGGTTTATGGGTTTAGCGGGGATCGCCTCGTGATTTGTAGAGGGATTTTCGAAGATAGCAAAACCCGATCCACCCAGTGCGAGAAGAAAAACAAAGAGTTGTTTGAATAGAAATGCACTGAACCATTTTGAAGGCTTAAGGAGTTGTTGACCGCAACGCTGATACTAAAAGTCCCCAACATCGATGAGGAATTCTTGGTATGGCGTATGCATCAAAGGAAGGTTTAGGCATAGTCTTGATGCAAGGCGGATGAGTGATTGCTTACATTTCAAGGAATTTGAGAAAGCATGAGGATAACTTCTGACGCACAACTGGAGTTATTAGCCATCGTTTATGCGAAGGTTTGGAGACACTACCTTGTTGGATGAAAAGTGAATTAAAAGCCCGGTCATTGTGGGCTGCACACATTTTCACGCAAAGAGGCGACACAGGCAGCGACAGCGGCGTTGGTGAATTGCTAATTGAATACGACGAGTTACCCACACATAGAGGCAGTGGAGCAGTGGTGGATGCTTGAGTGGGAATTTGCGCATCTTTTCGGTGTTACTCTTCAAAGCGAATCATTGAGAAGATTCTCCTGCCTAGCGATGATATTGGCGGGTACAAGAGAAGTCAGGTTTATGGACAAAAAACACCATGATGGTACCGCGATATGAGGGTATTCATTTTGATAACAATGGTTTGTTGAGGTTTAGAGGTGGGATTTACATACCGCCAAACGAAAAGTTGAGGATGTTGATCCTGAGCGAGGCTGATAGAGCAATTTACATAGCTCACCCAGGAGTTACGAAAGAGATGAGGAAGACCTCAAACCATTATTCTTTTGGAAAGAATGAAAGGCCGACATAGTCAACCTTGTGGCTAGATGTCTGGAGTTTCAGCAGTTAAAGGTTGAACTTAGACACCCAACAGGATTACTAAAACCAAACGCTATTCCAGAATAAAAATGGGAAGTTATTTCGATGGATTTTATTGTTGGACTGCCACTGACGGCAAGGAGACACGACTGATTTTTGTAGTAGTAGACACACTCCTGACGAACAGGTGCTCACTTTATTCCTGTGCGTATGACATATCAGGCACCCGACATAGTGAAGTTTTCATCAGTGAGATTGTGAGGCTGCATGGCGTACTAAAGATTATATCCGATCGAGGATCCGTGTTTACTGGACAATTTGGACGAGCTTCCAAGAGGCATTGGGAACCCAACTTAATTTTAGTACTGCAGTATCCACGCAGAGACTGATGGACAGACAGAACGTATGAACCCAAACCTTGGAGATATGTTGCGCATGTACGCGATGGACCAACAAAAGTGTTGGGAGAAATTCTTACCAGTTTTCATCAGTGAGATTGTGAGGCTGCATGGCGTGCCTAAAAAGATTATATCCGATCGAGGATCGGTGTTTACTGGACAATTTGGACGAGCTTCCAAGAGGCATTGGGAACCCAACTTAATTTTAGTACTGCGTATCACCCAGAGACTGACGAACAGACAGAACGTATGAACCAAACCTTGGAAGATATGTTGCGCATGTACATGATGGACCAACAAAAGTGTTGGGAGAAATTCTTGCCTCTAGTAGAGTTCTCTTACAACAACAGTTACCAGAGCACCATTAAGATGGCGCCTTTTGAGTTTCTTTAGGGGAGACCATGTCGGACGCCCTTGAGTTGGGATCGGCTTGAGGATAGGGTCTTGGTGGGACCAGAAGTGATCCAAGAAAAGGAAGAGCATATGCAAACCATAAGACAAGGATTAAAGAAGTGTAGGATCGACAGAAAAGTTATGTCGATGCGCACCGAATCGACCGTAGTTACGAGGTCGGCGATCGAGTCTTCTTGCGGGTTAAAGGGCATAAGAGTTCGATCAAGTTTGGAAAGGGAGATAAACTCTCTCCTAGGTTCATGGGACCTTTCGAGATTGTGGAGAGAAAGGGGCCCGTGGCCTATCGACTAGCCTTGCCTGAT
>SNQJ01S0273297.1:0-11577 GCA_010110895.2 Picea sitchensis
CCACCATATGATGTGTTCAATCTTCATGTTTGATTTACATTTTGTTATGACATCTAACCCACTAATTCATATATAATATGCATGTTCATAGTTTCTTGTTTTTCTTTTGGTGAATGCAGGTCAGCCTTGGGAGGAGACTTACAGTCGAGAAGTGACCAAATGCAAAAGGATCGACACTGAACGCGAAGTTTAAGGTAATACTACCAGATCCTTATACTTTGTATTTTATGCATGAATGTGAAGTATTGCCAGGATAATTGTTAAAAGTAGGAGACTTTAGAAGGTTAGCTCTGCCTGCACGATTGAACCCTAGTGTATTCCATAGGGGGTTTTTCCACTATAGCACTTAGGGGTTTCTTGTAGACTTCTTCAAAGCATATTCTCATGAGGGCCATGCTTAGAGCTACGCCATAAGGGGACCACTTTGGAGACTTCTCCAAATACACCCATCACATCAATTGAAATCAATCCACCACTCATTAACATAAAATAAAACCAATTTTCCAAAAAAATTCAGACGGAAGATGAAGTGAAGGAGGGAGAAATTCCAAGGGAAGATGAAGTCTTGTGATGATTTGTTCTAAGGTATGTTCTTTGAAGTCATCTTGTAATTTTTTCTATAATTTTGTTTGTAGAATGATTCAGATAGTGAAACATGGAGGTTGTTGTGAAGACATATTAAGGTACATGTGGTACATATTTAAGCTTCTGGGTCATTTTACTTTTGGAGATACACTCTGTGGAAGATAGGGTTTTTTACTAGTCCTATAACTAGTCTCAAACATGTGTTCTGGGTAAAACAATAATAACTTCTGCATAGATGATCCAAATTATATGAGACCAATTGCATTAGAAAAAATATAGTTTCTAGTATTATATGTTTGAGTTTCAAAATCAGATATCAAATATTGAGCATGTGGCATGTTGTACAAGTTCACTCTCTATAATAGGCCATAATTTATGAAGTAATGCCATATTCACTATATCTCCATTTCAGTAACGCATCAAGGAGAAAAAAATGGAGGAAGTTATGAGAAGAGATTGAAGAATATTGGGTACAAGTTTCATACCGTGATTCATTACAGGTACAAATTTATACTTGTTGGAAGTTAGGGATTGTGACTAATCCAAAAACTAGTCCCAAACAGGTGTTCGAGATAAATTTAAGAAGTGATGTTAGGGTTTATATGTGGATCCATGTGGACCTAATGTTTATATGTGGGTCCATTTTGATGATGTTGATGTATAAGTTGTGGTGGATCTATTTTTGATGATGTTGATGTATCAATTATGGTGTATCCAGTTTTGATGATGATGATATATCAATTCTGATGGATCTAGTTTTTTATGATGTTGATGTATCAATTATGTTGTATTTGGATTTGATGATGATGATATATTAGTTGTGGTGGATCTAGTGTTTTATGATGATGATGTATTAGTTATGGTGTATCTAGTTTTGATGATGATGATGTATGAGTTGTGGTAGAGCTAGTTTTGATGATGGTGATATATTAGTATCAGTGACAGTAACAATGACATGTTGATTCTCTAATTTATTTTTAAGGGTGGTAGGGTGTTGCAAGGGATAATATCGAAGTCTCATTCATGTTTGTTCATAATAAACAAGGGTGGTTGGGTGGTGCATGGGAATATTGTTTTTTTTAGATAGTGGTTTTGTGCTTGCAAGGGAGTTGAAACATCCTTTGAGTTGGTTCTCATAAGACTAGGGGGTTTGAGCCTCCTTCCAATTGGAGCTGGAGAATCTAAAGAGTTCAAGCTTCCTTCTGGTTGGAGGCTATAAACTAGGGGGTTGGAGCCTCCTTCCAATTGAAGATCGAGAATTTTGGGAGTTGTAGCTTCCTTTAGGTTGGAGCCTATAAACAAGGGGTTGGTTGTTGTCATGTTTTATAGGAAGCATGTGCTTGTCATTGATGGAAAGAATATAAGCGACGATGGCAAACAAGAAAAGCATAAGCTCAGGAGGGGAAGAAAATAGTTTGTAGAGATCAAAGCTAAGAAGCGAAAGCATAGTACAGAAACATGATCAGGATCAAAATCCTTGATCGTGGATCTACTTCGAGATTCTTATCAACTGTCGGATCAAATTAAGTGGAATATAGGATAAGAAAATATGGAGAGCCGTTGGATTTAATCCAAGGAAAATATGCATCACAAACAGATAGAGGTGTTGATCTAAGATCTTGATAAAACAAACATCATTCGTTTCGTATCTAAATATATGAGAAGGTTATGCTCTGGAAAAATATCACTTCAAGATTTTTCAATTTGAGATTTGAAATTCCCAAAGTCCAGAGAGCCAGAGTAAATTTCAACCATCAGATCCAGAGGGATACGTGGCGACGGATTGAAAGCTTCAAAGAAAAAACTTTGAGAAATTCTTGAAGCCCAAAGAGTCGGAGAGCCAAAATAAATTCTCGACTGTCGTATCATTTGAAGTATATCTCATTCATTAGATCATCTGAAGAAGATCTTAAGCGTCAGATCATATGAAGTGAATCCGGGCCGTATGATCTAGAAAAGACGTGGCGTAAACCTGTGGACTCCCGATAAATTCTCGAAGTAACCCTCAACCGTCTGATTCAAGGACATGTGGCAGACCACGTCAGAAAAGACATGTGGAAGATCATGTCAGAAAGGACATGTGGCATACCACATCAACAAGGACATGTGGCAGACCACATCAACAAGGATATGTGGTAGAAAAAACTAGCAAGTGACATGTGGCAACCACTCGGTCCATTTCAAGTCAACAGGTGATGTGTGTAATGTTACGTCACTCCGAGAGATTTGCTTTAGGAGTTTCACCACTAGCAAATGCCTAAAGTCCCTAACTCCCAAACTTCAAAGTCCTGAAGTGGACATAAGTCATCTAATCTGAAGATCACTTCGGGTGCATTCTCAACCATTGATCAAAATATAGTGGAAGGATAGCGTAAGAAGAATAACAAAAGTGCCAAATTAAATGGTGGCCATCCATCACAATGATTGATTAAGTCCTATCCAATGGATTAAGCAATGAAATGATAAGTGTAAATTGTCTGATCTATTTAGACATGTGTCTGCAAATCATCGACTCTAAAAGATTGATGTACGAAAGAAAGGAGAGCTTGAGAATTGAAATTCCCAAAGGTCGGACTCGCGGAGGAGATCCTAATCATAGATTCAGGGAGACAGATGTCAATAGATCTTCCACTCCGGAATATTTTCATATGGGAAAAGCGATATTTGAGAGTTGAAACTCCTGAAGACCAAAAGGTCGAAATCAATCGTAACCATTGATTTGGAAGGAATCTACGTGTCGATGGATTGTGGAGATATAGGATTACGTGTAGAAGGAGGAAATGAAGGAAGATAACAGTCGTTGATCAAGTGGCATCGCCAAGGGATTATATATGAATATTCATGCTCAATTACGGGGCTAGAACATGCTCGGGTCTTATTTTTTCTTGAGCGGGCCATAATCAAAACCACTGTATCACCAAAGGCATACATGGAGATCTGTAGTAAATTGCAGGGTGAAAAGTGGGTTTCCCTCAAACTACCTTTGGCCGCACCCACAATCATGTGGTCACGTGAGATCATTGCCCAAGGTCATATTGAAAAAAGTATCTAGCACTCGCTAGATCGAGATCGCGAAGAGATTCTTGAATAGGCATGTGGTCACCGCCGGTGGTCAAGTAAAGGAAGGGGATTAGGATTGATTTACCTACAGTGAATAAAATGACTTACTGTAACTACTAGTGAAGAAAAGGAATCTCAGGATAATGGGCACTAATGATGAATATACAGTGAGTAACCACCAGTAAAGTGGAAGATTTGTGATGAGGACCTGGGAGAGAACTGGGCGAAAATATGACATGCAGAATATAGAAGAGGAAATATAGAATTGAGATGCAGCACAGAGTTGTGGTGATGAAGCATTTCCAGGATGATCTAGCAGAGGACTTTCCATGATAAAGACATGCAGAGAATTTGATTTTTGGGAGCTTATGTATGAGCATAGAAGGTGGTAGTAAGAAGCAAAAAAGGAGCAGAGAAGAGGTGTAGTGAAAAGGAATGCAATGTATGCATAGAGCATAAAATGCAGAAGAAAATTGAACATAGGTGAAGTACGCATGAGGAAAAGGAGAAGAGAATAGAAGCAGAAAGAGGTAGAAGAAGAACACGACATAGAAGTTGAAGAAGGCTGAGGAGACATGGAGTTGTAACAAACCATATCAGAGACATAGAAATTAATTAAAGATTTATAAGTTTCAATCAGGTTTGTAGGGTGGTGCTAGGGAGGATTGTATTCCTCTAAATTCTAGATGGTGCTAGAAGATATTTTGGGAGTTAGTGCTTCCATCTAGTTGGTGCTATAGAAACCCAGGAGTTGGTGCTAGAGAAACCTAGGAGTTGGTTCTTCCATCTAGTTGGTGATAGAGAAATTTGAGATTTGGTGCTCTCTGCAATTTATAGCTTGTTATCAAAGGTTGTAGCCTCATATTTGAGTTGGTGCTCAAATACTATGATGTACATTAAGGTTGGAGCTTGATTGACATCTGACGAAGAAGAGGTTTTCTCCCTTTATGGGTTTCCTCATGAAAATTTGTGTCTTTGTGTATTCTGTGTGATTGATCAAATATTGTATATCTATGCATGTTAAGTTACCAGTAACACATTAAATAATAATCTAGAAATATTCAGAAAAGAACAAGAAAAGTTTCAATCTTATATTATAACTGATTCACCCCCCCTCTTAGTTATATTTCCAACAATTGGTATCAGATTCAAGGTAGATCCATAAGCTTGAACATGACTAGTCATGATGGAAGTTCAACTAATAGACCCCCTTTGTTTGATGGAACAAACTTTGCCTTCTAGAAAATAAATATGAGAACACATTTAATGTCTTTGGGTGTTGATGTTTGGGATTTCGTTGAAATAGGATATGTGAAGCCTGTATTCTTGGCCTCAAAATATGATAAGTTGGAGTTTAGATTTAATGAAAAATCAATGAATTCCATCCTTAGTGGACTTGCTGAAGCCGAGTTTGTAAAATTCATGCATTCTGATTCAACAAAAGTTATGTGGGACAAGATGATAAATAGTTATGAAGGTAATGAAAAGGTGAAAGACGCAAAACTTCACTCACAGACTGAAATTTGAACAGTTAAAGATGGATGAAGATGAAACTATCAGGAATTACTTCTTACGTATAGAATATCTTGTCAACACTATGAAAGGCCTAGGTGAAATGATAGATGAATCTTTTCTATTCCAAAAATATTAAGATATCTTCCTGATAGATTTAACTCAAAGGTCTCTGATATAGAGGAAATAGTTGATCTCAAAATGTTGACACTAGATCAACTTATTGGAACACTAACTTCTTATGAAATGAGAATCACCAAAGGTAAATCCACTACAAGAGAGGCATCTTTTAAAGTAGAGAAAAACACAGATTCTTATATAGATGATATTGAAGCAAATTTTGTGAGAATACTGAAGAAAGGATTAGGGAAATACAAAGGTAAAATTCCCTTCAAATGTTTCAAATGTGGTAATATAGGTCATTTTTCATTTAAGTTTCCTCAAAAAAGAAAGGATCAGACATATGATGATGAAGGGAAGCACAAACACAAAAAGTTCTATAAAGAGAATAATTTTAAGAAGACAAGCCTTTGTGTAAACAATGGTGATGATCCCTCAGATGATGAAAGCAATGAATCTTCTATTGAAGATAAAATAAATGATATCATGCTAATAGATTTAGAATATCTAAATAGTGAAGATACAAGAAGTGAGTTCATTGATTGTGAATTAGTAGTAGATATTGAAGGAGAACTTGTCAGTGCCATGGAAGAGATTGATAAACTCAGAGAAAAGAAAAGAAAAGAAAAGTTGTTACTACTCAGGTATGAGAAAACATGCAATGAACCAACTGGAGAAATTTCTCCATTGAAGGTTAAGTTATAAGAAGATAAGAATATTGAAGACATCCTCAAACAACAATTGAAGGAAGCAAAAACAAAAGGTGAAAAATTGGAAGATGAAGTAGTGACTGTCATAAAAGATATAGAAAAATTTCAGGCATTATATCATCAGAATCTGACAAGTATTAAAGCCTCAGAAGTATTAGCCTCCATTCTAAATCAGAAAATGAATTCAAAGTTGAAAATTGGTTTGGGTTATGAAGAGGGATCAAGTAGTGGTCAGCCAAGAAACAAAAAATCCATCAAGTTTGTCAAATCTACAACCATTGACAACAACAAACCTGTAGAAACAAAGGAAGAGAATCAGCCGCCAAGGAGGAGTGAAGGAAAAGCTACCAAAACTGAATCTATAGAACAAAGAAACAATACACCCTCTGCTCAAGGAAATCATCATCATGGAAGAAGGATAATCAATGGCACCGAGCAATCACATATAGACTTCATATCCATGGTGGAACCTAAGAACTTTAATGAAGCCATTAAAGACGTAAATTGGTTAAAATCAATGAATGAGGAACTGGACCAAATTGAAAAGAATGTCACTTGGGAACTCATTCTTAGTCCAGTAAATAAAAATGTAATAGGATCCAAATGGGTCTACAAAAATAAGATGAATGAGCCAGGAAATATTGTAAGAAATAACAATATATTGGTCTGCAAAGGATTTTCTCAAATAGAAGGATTGGATTTTGATGAAACATTTGCGCCTGTAGCAATATTATAAGCTATTATAATGTTTCTTGCCTATGCTTGTCATAAACAATTTAAAGTCTATCGAATGGATGTCAAGTCATCTTTTCTAAATGGATATCTAAAATAAGAAGTTTATATGGAACAACTAGAGGGTTTCCAACTGTCAGATAACCCTGACTTTGTCTGCAAGCTGAAGAAATCCTTATTTGGGTTGAAACAAGCTCCTCATGCCTAGTATTACAGAGTGGATAAGTATATTCAAGACAAAGGGTTCAAGAGAGGAACATTTGAAAACAATATAAATATCAAAATAGAGGTTAATGATTTGCTCATTATGTTGGTCTATGTAGATGACATCATCTTCTGAAGCAATAATTCTTCATTGGTACAATGGTTTGCTTCTTCCATGTAGTATGAATTTGACATGTCTATGATAGGAGAACTGTCATTTTTTATTGGTATGAAAATTACTCAGAGGTCTGAAGTAATATTTATTTATCAGGAAAAATATCTAAGAGAAATGTTGGAAAGGTTTCAAATGGAAGATTCTACACCTATGAGCACACCTATGGTCACTGTATGCAAGTTAAGAAAGGATGATGACTCACCTGATGTTGATCAGAGTTCATATAGTTCTATGATAGGTATCCTATTGTACATCACAACATCCCATCCAGACATAATGCATGTTGTTGGAATGGTAGGAAGGTATCAGGCTGCACCTAAACATAGTCATTTTTTATGTGTCAAAATAATATTTAGATACTTGAAAGGAACAATGAACTATGGCCTATGGTATCCTAGGAATTATAATTGCCAACTATCAGTCTATTTCGATGTTGATTGGGATAACTGTGTGGATGAAAGGAAAAACACAAGTGGATGTGCATTCTTCTTAGGATATTCCCTTGTAGCATGGTTGAGCAAGAAGCAAGGTTCCATTTCCTTATCAACTACAGAAGTTGAATACATTGCAGCTACCACTTGTTTAACCCAAGTATTGTGGATGATTCAGACACTTGCAGACTTGGCGGTAAAATATATTGCATTGATCCCAATTCATTGTGATAATACTAGTGCAATTAGTGTGCCAAAGAATCTTGTATTTTACTCCAAGACCAAGCATATACCCATAAAGTATCAATTCTTGAGGGAATAGGTGACCAAAACTGTTGTCTCTTTGCATTATATTCCATCCAAAGATCAGATTGTTGATATCTTCACTAAACCGCTTGCAAAATCTCAGTTTGAGTATCTATGCCAGAAGTTGGGCGTGACCCTGTTATCAAACTAAATAGTCTATATGATGAGGGGGGGAGTGCTCCTAGGATATTTGATCAGGGGGAGCATAGAGGCACTCTTTGTTTTCTTTGACATTGATGTCAAAGGGGGAGAAAAAGGTGGTGTCTGTATGCTATAGTTGGAGGTCTAAGAAGAATAGTGAAACCTTTCAGGGTTGCCATCAATGCCAAAGGGGGAGATTGTTGGCATGTTTTACAGGAAGCGTGTGCTTGTCATTGATGGAAATAATAACAAAAATGATGGAAAATAGGAAACGCATAAGATCAGGAGGGGAAGCGAACAATATGCAGAGATCAAATATCAGAAGGGAAAGCACGGTACAAAAACGTGATCAGGATCAAAATCCTTGATCATGGATCTACTTCGAGAGTCTTCACAACCGTCGGATCAAATTAAGTGGAAGGATAGGATAAGAAAAGATGGAGAGATGTTGGATTTAATCCAAGGAAAAGATGCATTCCAGACATATTGAGTTCTTGATCTAATATCTTGATCAAATGAACATCATTCATTTCGGGTCTCAAGATGTGAGGAGGTTACGCTCCGAAAAAATATCACTTCAATATTTTTCAATTAGAGATTTGAAATTCCTAAATTTAGGAGAGATAGAGTAATTTCAACCATAATATCCAGAGGGATATGTGGTGATAGATCGTGAGCTTCGAAGAAATCACTTCGAGATTTTTAGTTTGAGATTTGAAATTCTCGAAGCCCGGAGAGCCGAAATAAATTCTCGACCACTGAATCATCTGAAGTAGATCTCAGTAGTCAGATCGTCTGAAGAAGATCTCAAGAATCAGATCATCCAAAGTGAATCTGGGTCATCTGATCCAGAAAATATGTGGCGTAAACCTATGGACTCTGGGTAAAGACCCAAAGTAAGCCTCAATCGTCTGATTCAAGGACATGTGGCAAACCACATCAGCAAGGACATGTGGTAGACCACGTTAGCAAGGACATGTGGTAGACCACGCCAGCAAGGATATGTGGTAGACCACATCAACGAGTGACATGTGGAAACCACTCGGTCTGTGACAAGTCAACAGGTGACATGTGTAATGTTATGTCACTCTGGGATATTGTCTTTGGGAGTTTCACCACCAACAGATGCCTAAAGCCCCAAAGTCCTAAACACCGAAGTCCCGAAGTGGACATAAGTTGTCCGATATGAAGATCACTTTGGGTGCATTCTCAACTGTTGATCAAAATATAGTGGAAGGATAGCATAAGTAGAATAGATGAAATGTCGAAGTAAATGGTGGACATCCATGACAATGCTTGATTAAGTCCTAGCCGACGGATTAAGCAGTGAAAGGATAAGTGTAAATGGTTTGATCTATTTGGATAGGTGTCTGTAGATAATCGGCTCTGGAAGATTGATGTACAAAAGAAATGAGAGTTTGAGAATTGAAAGTCCCGAAGGCCATACTCACAGAGGAGATCATGATCATAGATTCAGGGAGACAGGTGTCAATAGATCTTCCACTCAGAAAGATTGTCATATGGGAAAAGCGATATTTGAGAGTTGAAACTCTCGAATACCGGAAGGTCGGAATCAATCGTAGTCATTGATTTGGAAGGAAGCTACATGTCGACAGATCATGGAGATCTGGGATCATGCATAGAAGGAGGAAAGGAAAGCAGATAACAGTCATTGATCGAGTGGCATAACCAAGGGATTAGATATCAATGATCATGCTCAATTGTAGGGCCAAAACATGATCGGGTCTTATTTTTTCTTGAGCGGGATGCAATAAAAACCACCGTATATCCAAAGGCATACGTGGAGCTCTGTAGTGAATTGTGGGGTGAAAAGTGGGTTTCCCTCAAACCTCATTTGGTCGCACCCACAATCACATGGTCACGTGAGATCATCGCCCAAAGTCATATCGAAAGAAGGAGATAGAAATCACTAGACCGAGATCGCAAAGCGCTTATTGAATAGGCATGTGGTCACCATAAGTGGTCATGTAAAGGAAGGGTCTTAGGACTACTTTACCTACAGTGAATAAAATGACTAACTGTAACTTCTAGTGAAGAAAATTAATCTCAAGATAACAGGCAATGATGATGAATAGACAGTGAGTAACCTCCAGTAAAGTGGAAGAGTTGTGATGAGGACCTAGGAGAGAACTGGGTGAAAATATGACATACAGAACATAGAAGAGGAAATATAGAATTGAGATGTAGCACAGAGTTGTGGTGACGAAGAGTTTCCAGGATGATCTAGTAGAGGACTTGGTGTGATAAAGACATGTAGAGAATGTTCTTTTCGGGAACTGATGCATGAGAGTAGAAGGTGGTAGTAAGAAACATAAAAGGAGTATATAAGAGGTGCAACAAAAAGGAATGCAGTGTATGCACAGAGCATAAAATGAAGAAGAAAAAATGAATAGAGGTGAAGTACGCAGGAGGAAAAAGAGAAGAGCATAGAAGCAGAAAGAGGCAGAAGCGGAACATAGCATAGAAGTTGAAGAAGGATGAGGAGACATGGAGTTGTAACCGACCATATCAAAGACAGAGAAAGTAAGTAATTTTTTTTAAGTTTCAATCAGGGTGGTAGGGTGGTGCTAGGGAGGATTGTAGTCCTCTAAATTCTAGCTGGTGCTAGAATATATTCTGGGAGTTGGTCCTTCCATCTAGTTGGTGCTAGAGAAACCTGAGAGTTGGTGCTTCCATCTAGTTGGTGATAGAAAAATCTGAGAGTTGGTTCTCTCTGCAAGTTGTAGCTTGATATCAGAGGTTGTAGCCTCATATTTGAGTTGGTGCTCAAATACTATTATGTACATGAAGGTTGGAGCTTGATTGACATTCGAAGAATAAGAGGTTTTCTCCCTTTATGGGTTTCCTCATGAAAATATGTGTCTTTGTGTATTCTGTATGATTGATAAAATATTGTATATCTATGCATGTTAAGTTATCAGTAACACATTAAATAATAATCTAGAAAGATTCAAAAAAGAACAAGAAAAGTTTCAAGCTTATATTATAACTGATTCACCCACCCTCTCAGTTATATTTCCAACATTGATGCCTCCTTCCAATTGGTGCTGGAGAATTATGGAAATTGGTGATTCCGGTGGCTGTAATCTTCAAGACATATATTAAAAAGTGTTTTGTGGTTTTTTCCTATTTGGGTTTCCATGTAAAATTCTTGCGTACTATGTATCTCTGGTTATATGTTTATGATATCTTGAATGAAATCATAAGTGATAAATTGTTGATAACTTCATGATTACATGTTGTGATTGAAAATGTTAAAAAGCGATCAATACTGACTCACTCCCCGCCCTCTTAGTATTGGTGAATATTCTAACAATTAGTTTCAGAGAAAATATTTTTGAACTATTCTAACCACTGGAAGGTAGATTATAAAGTGCATGGATAATGGAACACAATTTTTCATGGACTGCATGGATAATGGAATGTCAATGTTTGATGGTCAGAATTATGAGATATGGACCTCAAGAATGAAAGTATTTTTATAGGCACAAGGGTGTGATGTTTGGCACTCAATTGTTACATGATACACCTATTCAAAGAAACTTCTCAAGACTACAACCAAGAAGGAATTAAAAAGGAA
>SNQJ01S0273298.1:0-11577 GCA_010110895.2 Picea sitchensis
GTTATAAATGATAGCAATGGGTAATGAATAAATGTTGAATGTTAATTAAGGAGTTTTATGTGAAGAGGGAAGTTTTGGGAAAAAGAGCCCCACACTCATTCACCCCCCCCCCCCTTCTAAGTGTGGTAGGTGTGTCCAACAATGTCATTCATCATATGTATTTATAATCAAAACAGTAGACATGTCTTGTTGCTTGGGCGCCTCTTCTCTAGTGTCTTGTGTCTTCTCTTGTCTGACATGTTCCTTCTCTCAGAAGGAAACTCTGGTAAGTATGGGGCTGCAGGAAAAACTGCCCTATGTGGTACTTCGGGTTGACAGTTTTTTGTCTCCTCGGTCAGACCCTCCATGCTTCCATTTAAGGGGGTAGTCAATTGTTCAACTATCGGTCCTTCTTTCATTAACTGATTTCTCCTTAGGATCAAAATGAGGCCTAATGCCTAGTTTGTTGCCACGCGCTGCTCTCGGATTGGACCGTATATAAGCACATGATTGTGAAATTTTCCAAAGGAGGTTTGGATCCACACTGCTCCAACCCCTGCAATCTACCACCAGCTTCCATGTACCTCTTTATCTATATCATGGTTTCGATTACGGGACTGCTCTAAGATTTTAGCGTTCGAGTACTTTTTGTCCCTGCAATGAAGGTGGTCGTCGATCTTGTTGCAATCTGTGATATGGGAACACCCTGATTTTGTTGCCACGTGCTACTCTCGGATGGACCCTACATCATATCGTGATTGCGGAAGTTGTCAAGGGATGTTTGGGTCCACACCACTTCGAGCCCCACAATCCACCACCAAATTCCACGTACCTCTTTCGATATACCATGTTTTCGATTGTGGGACCGCTCTAGAATTTTAAAGTTCAAGCATGTTCTATCCCCGCAATGAAGTGTGGTCGTCGATTTGTTGCAATCTGTAATCTGGGTAACCCTGCTACTTTAGCACCCCTGCTAAAATTTATCCATCTGCCAACTCCAGAATCCTTTTAACCATGTTTAGAGATGGAGCCAATTTTGGCACTTGGGAGCTTTAACGGTTGAGCAAGAATATCTCTCAGGGGATGATCTCCTGAATATAACATGGTGGTCTCACATCATTGTGTTGTCACAGCTATTGATGGATGGTTGGCATGGAAACCTCTCGTTACTTCGGGACTTTGGGCTTCGGAAGCTTTTGAACGCGGTCCTAAATATCTCCCAAAGTGAATTTATCTTGGTTGTTGTGGCAGTCTCTCGTTACTTCGGGACTTCGGGCTTCAGGAGATTTTGAACACAGGCATGAATATCTCTCGAAGTGACTTTCTTCTAGTTGACGTGGCATCCTCTCATCACTTTGGGACTTCGGGACTTATGTCTAGTCGTTAATCCTTGCTCGACTTTGAAACTCTGAATGCACTGGAGCCGCTAATATGAACTGCACATGGGATCTCCACCATTGAAAATCGCACCTGCTTTCTTGCTTATATTTCAAGCCCGAAATGGATTTCTCTTAATGTTGCATTTTTCTCATAGTTTTTCCCTGTGCGTACAGCATACTTGACCGACCTACTTTATCATTAAAAGAGGAAAAACTTATAGGAAGGTATGCATAAAAAAGAGAGACTGGACAGAGGTGTAGACCTAGGTCTTAACAATAACTACATATGACCCATGACAACTTTATGTGCTAACATGGTACACATAAGGAAAATATCAACAATTGGTTCCAGTACAAAAGGTTATTGCACATCAGATTCGGCACAGGACAGGAACAAAAATATGAGGAGAAATATGAAGGATTTGCACAACCCCAAAAGCATGTAGAGAAGTTCATAGTTCAATGGATATTAATACCACCAGAAGAATGGCCACACCACTTTATTCACACACTAGAAGGCATTCTAAAGAAATGGTACATAGAATAAGTATAGCGCAGAGAAACTGTCAACTGGGAAGAAATACAATAGAGCTTTATAGTCACATTTTCCTTTGAGCATGAAAGTCCATAAATTGATACAACATTGAAAGTGGTAAGAGACAATATATTTGAAGAACAGGAGTTTGAAATAATTCCAGTATCTCAGAGGCAGGCTAGTCAGACAATCAAACAATTGCTTCATTGTTATCATGTAGCAGAAGCAGAAGAACCTGAAGAATATAATATGTGCAATATCCAAATCCCAGAAGTAGAAGGGGAAAGAGAAGAACAAGGTCCCAAGCTAGACTCAAAAAATTATGTTGCACCTTTAAATATTAAGAAGGTCAACATTGGAACTGCAAATAACCCAAATATGGTTAGTATTGGAGATTATTGGGATCATCAGATAGTAGAAAGGATCACATAATTACTGTGCGAGTACAGTGACTTATTTCCAACAACATTTTCATAGATGAAGGGACTAGCAGGAGAGATAGGAGAGATGAAAATCCCATTGAATCCAGAATCAATACCTATCAAACAGAGGTCGTACATATTGAATCCAATATACAAAGAGAAGTTAAAGATAGAAATTAACAAGATGCTAGAAGCTGGTGTAATAGAACCTATAGAAGAGTCAGAATGGATTAGTCCCATGGTGGTGCAAGAAACGAAGCAAGGAGGGATCAGGATTTGTGTATATTTGAGAAAGTTGAATGACGCTTTCTTACATGATCCCTTCCCTACCCATTTTACAGATGAAGTTTTGGAGAACGTAGGGGGTCAAGAAGCTTATTCTTTTACAAATGGATTTTCAGGTTATCACCAGATCAGGATAGCACCAGAAGATAGACACAAGACAACATTTTCTATTGAGTGGGGTTCATTTCAGTATACAGTTATTCCATTTGGATTGAAGAATTCACCAACCATTTTTTCAAGGGTAGTAGTAGCATCTTTTAAGGACTTTATTCACAAGTTTTTGGAGGTTTACTTGGATGAATGGACAGTGTTCAGTTTTCTGAAAGATCATGTTGAAGTATTAAGGCTAATGTTGGATAGATGCAGGCAATGTCAGATATCACTAAACATTAAGAAATGTATTTTCAACACACCTTTTGGCATTGTTTAGGACATGTCTGTAAATAGGGTTTGTTGGTTGATCCTGCTAAAATTGTTTTCATAGTTAACTTACCACCATGAAAGTCAGTGGTCCAGATGAAGAGTACATTGGCCCATACAGGGTATTACAAAAAATTCATCAGGGGATATGCACAGATCATTGTGCCAATTGAAAAAATATTAAAGAAAGATACTAAGTACCAGTGGAATGATGAATGCCAAAAGAGCCTAGATATTTTGAAGGAGAAGATGGTTACTGCACCACTTTTAGTATTTCCATATTGGGCTAAATAATCTCATATGGATGTAGGTTCATCTGCAATTACATTAGGATCAGTATTAAAACAACCAGGAGAAGGTGATATAGATCACCCTATTGCATTTGCAAGAACAAAGTTGTCAGATTCATAATAGAACTACAACACTACTAAAAGAGAATGATTAAAAATAGTGTATTCTTTGCAGAAATACAGAAATTACTTGTCGAGACAACACTTTAATATGTTCATAGATAATTCAACTCTGACATACTTAGTTAATAAGCCAATGTTGTGGGGCAGGATATGTAGATGGTTGTTACTATTTTAAGAATTTGACTTTGAAGTTGTGGTGAAGCTTGGAAGATTGGATGCAAGACCATATCACTTGTCTAGGATAACAAATGGAGAAGAACCCAGTAACTTGGAAGACAACTTTCCAGATGTAAAAAAAATTTCAATAAAAATTGGAGATGAATATTTTGCTGACATTATTAAGTTTTTGAGTACATGCTTTGCACTAAGAGAATTTACAACTGTGCAACAGAAAAATTTGGTGGTCAAAGTTGTAGATTATAAGATGATTGTAGGTCATTTATACAAACTTGGAGCAGATAACATCTTGAAGAGATGTGTGATGGAGCATGAAAGACTCGTTATTTTGGAAGAAGCACATGAAGGAATTGTAGGAGGACTCTAAGCAGGAAAAGATTCCATGCTAAAGGTATTTCACGTAGGATTATGGTGGCCAATAGGTCATAAGGATTCAAAGGAATACTTTCAGAAGTGTGATCTTTTTCAAAGAGTTGGGAAGTCATCCAGGAGGGATGAGATTCCACTGAAACCACGGGTTACTTTACAAGTGTTCGATAAATGGGAAATAGATTTTGTAGGTCCAATTAATCCACCAGAAAGAAGATCGAGAGCCACATACATTATTATAGAAACAAAATACTTAACTAAATGCGTATAGGTAGCACCAGTAAAGGATTGAAATGCAAAGACTATAGCATGCTTTTTATTTGAGAATGTAGTGACAAGATTTGGATGTCCAGTGATATTGATGAGTGATCAAGGGACCCACTTCATCAACAATACAATTGGGGAAATGATGGAAGAGTTTAAGATTTACCACCAAAAGATTACTCCTTACCACCCTCAAGAAAATGGCACAGTGGAATCCTTCAACATGATTTTGGAGAATTCCTTGACAAATATTTGTAATGTAAACAGAGATGATCGGGATTTGAAGGTACCAACAGTACTTTGGGCTTATAGAACTACCTGCAAGAAATTGATAGGACAAACACCCTTTATATTGGTGTATGGAAAACATGCAGTAGTTCCCTTAGATTATTTAATGCCAAGTTTGTGCATTACAACAATCACAGACATGACAGAAAATGGTGCAGCATAGGAAAGATTGGATCAACTGATGGAATTAGAAGAAGACATAATCATGGAAGGTTTCCATCAAGAGGTATAGAAGGAAAATGATAAAGCATGGAATGACAGACATATCAAGAACAAGAAGTTTAAGGAAGGAGATATGGTTCTCCTCTATGACAATAAATACTTATAGCACTCAGGGAAGCTCATAATGCATTGGCTAGGGCCATATTAGATAAATTTTGTTAAAGATAGAGGTGTCGCACAACTACAAGACTTAACAACAAAGGAAGTGCAAGGAATGGTGAATGGTAGTCGACTGAAACTGTATAGGGACATTCGACCTAATAACTCTCAATAGTTGCAGCGCAACAAGTAGACTTGTACACATTGTAAATAGTAGGAGTTAGAAGAAGAAAAGGGAAGAAAAAAACATAAAAATGAAGAAAAAACAAAAAAGAAATAATTAGGAGAAATAAGTAATTCAGGTATGACATCGCGAAACAATTGGTGCAACATAATTTGGAAGAGTGTGCGCAGGAAAATTAGACATCGCGCAAATGACCGGAAAAGGTGAAAAACAAGACAAAACATTAATGATCGAGTTTATAAAAAGGGAAAAGAACAGGAAAGTTCGACACTTAGCAAATTTTGAGCAGCCAAGCACTTGAGAGCGCAACAAAAGGGTGATATAGAAAGAGGATAAGTCAATCAATTGAGTGCAAGAATAGTTATATGGAACCCTCGAAATTTGGCGCTCCTCGCTTATTTGTGTGAGTAACTCAACAATCTGGAAGGAAGAAGGAACAAATGAAAGAAATAGATCATTTTGTGGAGCTATAGGACCTAACAAAATCTAATATTGAATCAATCATTCCCACTAAAATTGAGGAAGAAATATCAATTGCGGAACAGGTGCAAGCGGGTCAAAGCACATAAAACCCTAATGTCAGTGTGAACCCTAGTTCTGAAAACTCTATAGAAAAGGACCAAAAAAACAACAAGTCGTAGAGGAAGTCTAAGGATAGCGGGAAATGGAGGGAGAAGAATAAGAAGACCCTAAGGACAAATCCACAGAGGAAAACCTAGCTTCGGGTCAAAAGAGGAAAGCACCCAGCACAGTTGAAATCACATTACCCCATCTTCCAAACGTTGTAGTCGCAGTGGAAGACATGTTAGGGAAGGTACCAAAGGTGAAGTATGTAGACCATGAAATAACTGACACAGGGAAGTTTCCAGACTTCACAGAGGAAGCATACTTGGAAAACAGGGGGGAGTTAGGACCCCTAGGGAAACCTATTATGGATCCCGTACAGTGGATCACATGTCTCTATAATTCAGGTGTGATGAATCTATTAGACATACCATATTTTGGATGTGGTAAAAATGTGGGACTATGAGTGAAACAACTATTGGCCAGGGTACATGGAGGTATCCTATGGATGGACAGGCTGATCCCCATAGATGTGGATCGCATAGAAAAGATCACAATATTTCCTACCCACAGGGTAAATCTAGAGGACTACCTGGACAATAAATTCGGGGATAAGGATATTGCAAAGGAAGTGAAAACACATTTCGGGACAAACAAGGGAACCTTAGGACTAATCATCAAGGACTTTAACGATCAGGAAACAAATTTTTCTACAAAATTGATGGCCTACAAACTGTTGAGAAAGTGCAGAAAGAAGAAGCTTCAATAGGAGTGATAGTAATAGTTGTGCAGTGAAAAATTTTTGTAGTGTTCAGCTAGGCACCATATCTGTTGAATCAATTTTTGGTAGATTGTAGAGATGCACGGAATAATGGAATAGAATTCCATTTCTCTTGGTTGTTAATATGGATAACATTGGTGGGCTAAAAGGAGCCCAAGTTTTCCACTTTTCTAGATAGGAAGGGGAAATGTTATGCAATGCAATATGAAACATTGTGACAGAAAAAGGACCCCAAGAACCAATTGGCTAACAACGCGGTATTCTCCATGTTCTTGGAGGATATGCAACACAAGACAATTTATGTCTGGAGGATCCTAGTAGAAGTGGTGCAATGAAATGAATGGATTGCAAATTTCAAAGCTTCAAGACATCATTTATGGATCTAGGCCATGAGGGAACCAAAGAAGAAGTGGTTGGAAATGAGTTACTGCACATCAAGGGAAGAGGTAGACTGGATTGCGAAAGACTGGCCCGTGCAGTGGAAGGTTCTAGTAACACAAAATAAAGGAATCAAACCTAAGGATCCAGCAGAGGTAGGAACATCCAAAAACATAAGAAGTCTAGCTGAAAAACTAGGAAGGCTATAGAGCGTGGCCAAGCTTCAGGAAGCAGCGCAACCAACAAAAGGACCAGAAAGAAAGAGACAATATCAAGAACATAAGTCAAAGGATATGGAAAAAAGGATAGTTCTCATCTACAGGAAGTAAAATATAGGGAGACAAAAAAAATGAAAACTGAGGCGCAGAGCTCAACCCCAACTAAGAAGAGAATGGGAACACAGGAGGCAGAAATCAGGAAAAAGATGAAGTATCATAAAAATCCTCCAACAATCACTATCACAGAGGACGATGTTGATTTGGTAGTAGTTGAAGTCCAAGACAGAGGAGAGGATGTAGTATGCACAACAGAGGAGAAAAGGTAGGAGATCATGGAAATATTAGTAGAAGTACATGACATCCTGCAGAGACTACAAATAAATATAGTGCATCACCAAGCAGTGCAACAGACAAAGAAAGAATGGGAAACATCAGCATAGAAGGAGCAGGAAGAGACCATGAAGGCAGTAGTAGTGAGCAGTAACAAATTCATATTCACACAATAAATGTTGGATATGGATGAACATACAACGCAGAGACCGGTAAGGGACATGGAACATATGGATATGGTCATGGCAAAAATACCCACAAAAGCCTTATATGGACTACAAGCAAGTGTAATCTAGAGCTAGGGTGTATGCCACCAACCTAGCGATTGACTACGAGGTGAAGGAGATTCTACAAGTGACATGTGATCAAATCATGCTGGAAAAGAAGAAATGCATAGGAAATTTGGAGAAGAGGCTCACAGAGGTATACAGGAGTATACCTGACTGTGCATAGACACAAGAAGTTCCAACAGAAGAGAAGATACAACAAATTTCACTGACCATGGAGAGATACAAGAAAGAAATAGTGGAGTTAACAGAGAAATTAACTCTGATCACACCTCAAGAAGTGTGAGAGCAGAGAGAGTAAGAGGATACTACACATGTAGAGAATATAGCGTAGGAGGTTAAAGAAGTGGCATAATTGTATAACAGGACTGCACAAATTTGGACAAACCTCGAAGAGGATGAAAAGATCCAACAGCTGGAGAAGAAGGTGGAAAAAATGAATGTGGTGATTCAGGACTTGAAGAAAATATAGAAAACCATGGACATATCCCTTAGAATGAAGGTAGTGTAGGAACTAAAGAACTTGTAAGAAGAAGTAAAGACTGGGCAGGAGCAGAAACAAGCAAGGTAGGATCAATTGGAGCCATTTCAATAACAAGTAGAAGGGATGATCGACAAGCTTCAAACAGAAGAGGGAATATGGGAACATGTGCTCATCAAAAGCAAAGAAGTGTTGATAGAGCACATAACAGCGCATGGTTTAGAGACACTAGCAAGGAAGAGTGTCAAAGCCAAAGAGAAAGTGACAGGATTAGCAAAGAAGTTCCATGCGTTGTAGGTAGCGTTGCAGAGGGTGCACTAAGACTAAGTGGCTCGAGACAAGCCACATGTTATTATTGGGGGCATGTTGGAGTATGCATGTTTGGAGAATAGTGCAACAAGCGAGGCAAAACAACGCACCACATTTTGAGGAAAAGTAGTGTGTGCGACAGGATTTGCAGAAATCCAGCGCAAAGGTGGACAAACCTAGCCTAGTTAGGGTTAGGGTTTTAGGATGGATTTTAAGGGTTTATAACCCATTTTTGTAATATAAATAAAGGTTATAAGGGATATTAGAAGATCATAAATCATTATGATAGGCATATATTGATCCGTAGTAGTATATTGTTTGTTTTGGAGAACCTGTTTTGGAGTCTTTTGTGAGTTGGAGTCTGTTTTGAGGGTTGTAGAGCTCAGATGAGGTCGAAGTAGCTAACGGTCAGGTCGCAATCTATGGATTTTGGTGCGATCCTAGTCTGCCTCACTACTCACTACTCTGATGTAATGCGTGCAATGCTTTTTTATGAATAAGAATAAAGAAGAATAATATATTTGTGGGCGTAGCCCCAGGGGGGGTGAACCATGGTAAAATCATGTGTACAATGTGTTTTAATGTGTTACTATTTTTTCAATTATCAATGAATGGATAGATAGATGAATGGATGATTTATTTACAATATACATTAGATTAAATATGCAATTGAATGAATGAATGGATGGATCTGATGAATATCATTATAGAATGTACGGTTAAGGAGAAAGAAGTAATAAAGAACATCCCCCAATCCCTTCCATGACATAAAACATATGTGTCCTACAATCCCCCATAAACTATCTCGGGTGAGACTGTGTTGTGCACTCTGTGTGCAGTGTAGCCTTCTGGTTTACCAAAAGGGCTGATGGTGATAAGGGTTTTGTTGGAGAACTAAGGTAGAACCTGGGTTATCCCATAATTCCAACACCTCTTAATGTTTGATAGACCAATTTGGTCTTAGTAGACGTTAATCATCATCATCATCATATGATTTTTTTAATTTTTAATTATATATGATATTGAATAGATAATTTTCTTTTTAATTTAATACAAAGATAAAATATATAATAACTTGCATTTAAACGTTACTATATATAACATTGAAAAATAAAAAGGGGTGACTAAATAAAACAATAATAATGTTGGGGGTCTGCGGCTAGGGTTTCCCTAGCCGCAAACCTCTCGCGCTTTCTATCCTGTTGGACGGGTGCAATTTCTCTTGTGGCCTCCTTCGCCCTGAAGACACTTTCTCCCTAGCATTTCTCTCTATTTTGGAGTCTTTCTTCTCGGTTTATCCATGCGAGGCAGATCCTTTCCCCCCATCGTTTGTTCTTTGTGCACGGCTCTGGTTGTCTCTGGTTGATGGCGGCGGGTAGTAGCTTCTAGCAGCAACTTCTCATGGTGATGTTGCGTCTTCACCCCAGGCCTTTCGCTTGCTCATGTCATGTCTTGTGCCCGGATCCGTGTTGGCACAAGGGCAGACCCAGGGTTCAATGCTTAACAGGGCACCAACAAAACCTCGACTACCGGCCCTTTTGGAAATACCTGCAAAGCAGGCGAAGTCTCACCCGAGGTAGAAGCAGGGGGGGTTATAGGACGCAAGTGTTTGTAACGAGGCTGGGACACGAATCTGTGATAAGAGCACTTCGCATAATATTTTGTTAATGCTTAGGAAGTGAACATGCATTAGTTTATTAACCTCATTAACATCACAGATCATAGTCAAAGACAGGTAAGCGAAGTAACAACCATTGATTATACACCCTAAGCACTTAGCACTTATCACTATGAGTTAAATATAGCATTCATTTACCCTTTAACATAAGTAAAATACTTAAGCAAAAAAATATATATTCATTACACATCATAATCAAAGCACTAAGAAAATGCATAACAGAAATGACACAGCACAAAGCAAACCATGAGACACTAGATATACGTGGTTCACCCCAGGGTGGGGCTACGTCCACAAACTGCTTCACTCTTTATTACTCGCCAATATCTTATATCTAGTCACTACTGCGCACTAAGCCACAGAGTCAAACTTCGCACTAGACAGGACATCTATGCACTAAGCACCAGATCCCCCTTATTTACCTTCCAAACTAGGTCAAACGCACAGAGCCAAAATCTCTTATCACGACACTTAGCACCTTCTACAAAATCACAGTCGAGCACAAAGCCTCGACCACGTACATTCATTTTCACATAGCACTACTCGAACTATTGTTTCACACAGAACTAATTGAACTACACTACATTCCCCTTTATTTATTATTTACAATAAGGCCTAAACATGGGGAAAACACATGGGTCGACATCCTATAAACCTATTACAAAATCCTATAGGACCCCTTACTGGGTCCACATAACCCTCAAAATAGGTGATATCTTCAATCTCATCTCCACCTAGGCGCTCCTACTTCGACCAGTGTGTCGAAGTCCCAAAAGTGGGTCAAAACCTCCAAAACTGACCAAAGTTTTCCCAAAACTTGGTCAAGGGCCAACAGGCCCCCAACACTTACCTGTGACTCATCCCGAGTCACTCAGGTCCAGACAATGTTGCTTCAAAATCTTTGAGATTAAATTGAGCTGCCTCGACTTGTTGCCTCACCTGAGCCTCCTGCTCAGCGAGCTCCTAGACTGTCTGCTCTATAACAGACCCTTCTAGGCGTTGTTCTACTATTGCAACTACTTGATCTAACCGTGAAACCCGATTATCGATCTCCTCAAACACCTTGCAAGCTTCGTCCTGCACAGGTTGTAACTTATGTGATACTTCCATCACCTTACCCTGGAGGGCAGTGATATGTTTTTGTACTGTGCGTTTCTCCTAGGATCTTTTCATCCTTTCCACTGCTTTGAGCAGCTTCATCTACGCCTATAATGAAAATGCTTGTTGTTGCACCTCCTGTAACTGAGCTTCTAGATTCTTTCACTTTGGATCCTCGAAAAGGTGTTCATACGTCTGGGCACTTCCAATGGTTATATAACTTCTCTAGGGCGAAGTCCAAATCTGCGCAGACCTGTTGTTCCAGTGAGGTTCAAATCCTATGAACCTGCCTCCTGCGAGGTTTCGGTCTACGAAGTCTTCCATCTGGTTTCCTTTACTTCTTGTAGCTTTTCCAACTTAGCCTTATTTTTATTGAGCTTCCTTTCCTTCTTTCCTATTATCTGAATCTCTTTAACT
>SNQJ01S0273299.1:0-11577 GCA_010110895.2 Picea sitchensis
CATTATCAGGTACGGAGGGCCTGTATTTTACTTCTACATCATACCTCAGTTTAGAGGGCAAGGGTACTATAAAATTACTTGCTGAGACAGCCAAGGAATCTACCACTGTATTATTCTCTCTTGGGATGAAAGATATGTTAAAAGATGAGAAGAAACTGTCAATAAGATCCCATACCTCATTTCTGTAGATTCTGAGTCGGGGATGCTTAGCCTGTTAGGCATTTCTGACCTGATGGACCACCAACTCGGCATCTCCGAACACTGATATCTCTTGAATTCCCATTTCCCTTGCGACCCTCAATCCCAGAGAAAGCACTTCATACTCTGCCACATTGTTGGTGACTTTGAATTCCAGCTTGTATGACAGAGATAGGACTTCTTGACAAGGTGATATGAAAACCACTCCAGCGCCAGCCCCTTCGCTAGAAGAAGCTCCGTCAAAAAACATCTTCCACACAGAAGAGCTTTGGGAGGAGACCGGATGATCAGGGATGGGGTGTTTTCTAATGTTTAAAGAGCTTTCAGGGACATCAGTAAGCTGTAGCAAACTAGACCCTAAGTCGGTGTCAAGTGCAAAGATGGAGTGATTGGTAGGGTCTGCTTCATCACTGACAATATAAACCAATTGTGCTTCTCTGTACAACCTCC
Organism: Picea sitchensis; assembly: GCA_010110895.2. Classification (NCBI taxonomy): domain Eukaryota; kingdom Viridiplantae; phylum Streptophyta; class Pinopsida; order Pinales; family Pinaceae; genus Picea; species Picea sitchensis. The sequence goes on from SNQJ01S0273299.1 coordinate 649, forward strand.
TGTGTTCTCCTCCAAAGACCAGAATGGTGGCATATGTAAGATCCATCTGTAGTGTTCCTCCCAGCTTCTTGATCCATGATCTAGACAACAACATACCGAATTTTGGGGGAATGTCAGCTACCACAATATCCATGACCACACTTTTCATGGGTAGATGAAACAGGGAAACTGCCAAGTCTTTGATGACTCCTAAGCACTGCACCCTCCTTGAATCAAAGGAATATAAATCATGATAAGTCCTTGTCACCTCCAGTCCCAATTCTTTCATAACTATTTTCGGCATGAGGTTATGGGAAGCCCCCGAATCCATGAGGCAGTTATGAAACACTTTATCATGAATGTTCAGAGATGTGTAGAAAGGGGGGGATGAGTCATCTCTGTCTTCTACCATTGGTCCTAGGATGACGGCTGGTTTTTCATCTTGAAGGTTCACTGAGTCAGAGGGGGGCCGAGGGGACTCAGAGTGTAGCAGTTTAGAGAGGGATCATTTAAAATCTTCATTTTTAACCAGCTCAGAGATGGGAACAGGAATCCTGATCTTTTGAATTTTGTGCTCAAAATTAAAAGGGGAAATGGGTTTAAGAGCTTCTCTCACCTCAGTGGCAGGCTCTTTGGCTACTGGCAAAGCACTCTGAGTTCTCTTGTCTTTACTTGTGGTTGCTGCAACTTTTACGGGTTTGTCTGCCATGAGGGGCTGGTCTTGGCCATTAAAGTCTCCTTCTTTCTTCCTCGACCTGAGATTATACCTGCTAGAGGACTGACCGGCTCTTTCTCCCTTTCCTAACTCATGGATCTGACTGTTCATCAAGGATTTTTCTTTTCCTTTCCTAACTCTGGATCTGATTTTGTTCATCAAGGATTTTTTCATATGCAGACTGAGTCAACTAAGGAAAAGGAGGAGCTTCTCTACATGAGGAATTTCCTCAGGGTCGAATTCACCTATTTCTTCTATGAGGTCCAGAATTATTTTGAGAGGGGTCTGAACTTTGGTCCTTCGGTTCTTTCCTTGTTCCCTGGGAAGGCCTTTTGTCCATTGTTATTAGGCCTGAAACCTCTATTATCAGTGTTCTGGAGATTTCTATACATGGGCTTCTAATTCCAAACTTTTCATCTTAGGCAGTAAGTGATTTTAGTGTTCTAGCTGTTTCATCTGTCTGATAGGGTATGTGAGAGGAACTGGATGGAGAGGCTTCAGACTCACTGTTAAGTACCTAAACCCAAATCTGCAACACATACTCTAGAAATAAATCCAAGAGAATAAAACCATAAACCATTCACAAGAAATATCCATAAACAAGAGAACACCCAAAAATCCTTGAGGTAGGGTACTATTATATTAATCCTTATGGAAGGATAGAACTCAAGCAATCCTTGCTTATACAATCACAACATTCTTCATAACAGATGCACAAGAACAATATGAAAATCTCCTTTATTACCATCAAAACCCTTAAGGTAATAACACCATACAATGGATCCTATTATGTAGGAAGGGACTTCTCTCCCTGTTCACTCTGTCTCTCTCTTGGAGGGCTTTCCCTCCCACGAGCTCCAGCCCAAATACAATACTGTTCATGTCTCTATTATTACTGCTTGTACCCTATATATAGTGCTACCATCACCTAAGAATATCTTAGAGGAGGAATCTTCTAAGCAGAACTCTAAGAAGTCCTATATGTATTCTATCTAACTACCATAGTAGGCCTGATGACAGAGGACCTATCTCACCCATTGAATGACCTCCACTATTATCACCATGGGCCCTCTGGGGCCCCCACCACTCCTCTCTAGGCCACCTTACACCTACTTCTAGGTATATTCCTACTAGCAATGCTCCTGAGCTTTCCATCAGGATTTGGGCCAACATATTGGATTATACTTCCATGGTTGCATCTTGCATGAGGGCCAGGTAGTGGCTCTTCTCTCTCTCAAAAGTAGGCAGAAATTAGGATCAAAAGGACTGGAGTAAGGGGATCTTTGCAGAAGCTTCGGGAGGGCTTCATTCGGAGGGATCTCTATATATCTTGTTGAATCTTTGGAAAGTCGACAGACTCTCCTTCTTCTTCTTTAACGACCTAAAACTCCGACAAGGCAATAGTTGATAAAATCCTTTTATCTCCCCATTGTCTCTCAGAAAGGCACTCCATCTAGTGCTTGACCTGCATCAATAGGATCTGGGGAGGCAGGGCCTTGAACCATTTTCAAGCCTCTCCCTCTAAAGACTGTGGACAAAATCCATACATCTGCGTGCATGATAACATTGTCATCGGTGAAACTGTAAAATGCTTCCAGGTGCTCGTCTGTAGCATGTCCCTACCTGTAATGGGGAAGCTGTTTGAGGGGTCCATCCGCCAGAGTGGCTGAGGGGCTGAGGTAATACAAGGGGAGCATACCTAGCTATTATAATAGCTTCCATCCCGTCATAGGGATTTGGCACCATGGAATATTAGGTACAGGAGAATCCCTGAGGAGAAGGAGTTCGAAAGGGCTAGCGGAGTAAATCCAGAGGGTGGGAAACAAGAGGTGATCCAAGTAACTCTGGCCATCGGAATTCAAATAAGATGTTCTCTCCCCAGTGGGGAAATATTCTGAGGTCGAGGGCATACGCCAAGGTACAACTTCAAAGGAAAGGGGAGTGACAAAGTCCTCATTCCTCCTCCTGGTCCCTAATGAGAGGGAAACCCAATAGGAACACTCCCAAAATTTAAGCAACGGGAAACTGCAGATACAGGCCTGTCAAAAAAAACTGGGGAGGAGAAAACAGAGCTCCAACAGAAGGATATGGTGGGTTACCCGGTTCTATGATGGATGCCTCTTCTTCAGAGGCCTTCTTTCAGCACCGCCTGATCCATTTCGTGTAGGAGGTAGTCAGGGTGAGACTCAATGATGTTTCTCTGCCTCTCAAAGCCACACCAATGAGTAGGTTCTCCTACCGAATGTCACAATGGAGTCAGCTTTCTGAAAAATTAGCAACTGAAGGCTCAGATAATCATGCACCCCTGGATTCTCAGAGGTCTAATGCCATTCTTCCTGTGTGGAAAATCTTCAATCTCGTCTCACTGCAATGGCGGCCAATGTTAGCCGCAGTCACTGGATCAAGCATCAGAGCAGAGTCTCACACCTACTGGGCCATGTCACAGCTGGTTAAATTTGGTGGATCATCAAATGGAGATGATAAACTAACGATGTTCCAACCTCCAACAGTATTTTGAACTCAGAATCACTTTGAGACAGGACTGATTAGTTTGAACAATGATGGACACTGAGGATTGACTGATGAGAATTGCCCATGGCTGTCGTAGCTAGAAGAGCAAATGAAGCATTACAATGAGCCTCTACCATCTATCATTACACAAATGGCAAAATGCCTACATATACTCTAGCCAAAATCCACCCTACATGTGATTCCCAAGACTTTTAATGAGGGGTCATTTCTTCAATCAAATCTGTCCTCCTGACTCCTGTCATATGTTCCTTCAATTAAGCATGGCTCACGCCAGGGGGGTAGCTGAGCCCCTTGAATATTGAGTTGGCGTGTGTAGGTTCCTCTGGTTAGTTGGAGACTCGGCTTGGCTTTCTTGAAGAGAACCGGTATAAGGGAACCTCCTGGGTAAATTTCAACCGTGACCTCCATACTCTGGAATAAATGGGTGACACGAGACTTCACCTACCTTCCTTATCCCTTTTTCTGTATCGAGCCTAACTATCTTTAGAATTCCCTTGAAACATCACAACAACCCGGATCCACAGTGTCCCTTCCAATCTCTTCACACGCCTTCAAAGACTCCACCATGGTCATCCCCACTGACGGGATCTGGTTTCAAGGACCCCTACTGCCAAGAGTTCTTGACCCTTTGAATCTCTAATCATCGACCTCTACTGAAAGGCATGGCTAGGCCCTCCTCTGTGGTTATACTATAATCCATACGACCTCACCTCTGTGGACCCGAAAGCAAACCTCCATTGATTTCTGGATGTCTCTCGACACAATTCTATCCAGACTTAACTCCGATCCCCGACTCGCGGGATCTCTCGTCACGTGTCTCTACTGATAGACGGCTCTCATTTAGTCAGAACTGATGCGATTATTCATGTAAGAGTTTCATGCCCCCAGAAACTCCGATCCCATGATGGCCCGGGGAACCCTGACTCTTCATGCCCTGACGCTGTCCTCCACTTCCATCGGACACATTGATCGGAAATCGCTAATCGTTTCAAATGCAGAAAACTCCCGTGATTCGGGATAGGCTCATGAGCTTTTCACGATTCTTGTCCATGATCAAGCCTGCTTGGTTTGGATCGAGTCTCAAGGTGATTTCGAGTAAAGGCCATTCTAGGGGCAACGCATGGACTGCACTCCTCCTTCTGATGCCTGACGCGTGTCCTCCACGATTGACAGTTGTTCCCGCCGATCGGGAAATCGCGAATCGTGTTTCTGAAATGCATAAAACTCTCGCTCCCAGGATTTCCGATGAAGCCCTCCTGCGGAGCTTTCGCCGCATCTCTTGTCCATGATCAAGCTCGCTTGCTTGACTTAGGCCCTAAGCAGATTTCTTTTATGTGCTACGCTTGGGCGCTCCTAGGGCAACTTGCAGACCTGTGTACCCCGGTCCTAAAGACAAGAAATGTTACTAACAGATCCTATCTGACTCAAGCATGTGTGAGGACTTTTTTTTATGGTAGCTTTTGGTATGATTGTAATGCCATTTTTTTTTTTATAAAAGTTCTTGACTTCTTGTTTATTGGACAGTTTTTAAACTATATTTTGAATAGTCTTCATGGTGGCTTAGTGGTATTTTTGTAGTCTTTTAGATACGAGATTAGTAGAGATGGTGGTGGAGATGTCTCAAGAAAAGACCTTCATCTGTAATAATTTTTATGTCTTTATGAATAGATTATATATCTCAATATAATGTGCAATTTTCTTGTGGAAAAAAAATTGTTTTTTCTTATAATATTTTTTTATTATAGTTGGCTCTTTTTTTTCTATTTTTTACATTATAGATGTCATCTATTATAGATGTCATCTTTTGTTCCACTTTTATTTACTAGAATTATATTACATTACACATCTTATATATATTGGTTTGAATACTTCACATTACTTCTCTTAATGCAATAGGACACGTATTAACGTTGAATAAAACACTTATTAACGTTGAAGTAGAATACAATATTCTTTATGATCAAATTGTAAAAACATGGCATGCCCTTGAATGAGATTTCAGTGCAAATTTTTTTGGACCATATTCAAGTGGATGAAAGAACATATAATAAGGCATTGAAATCATTCAATGTGATGGAGTAAAGTATGAAGTAGCTTGCAAAAGATGCATTTTTTTTCTTCATGGGTGCATATATTATCCATCGAGGTGATCTTAAAAGGGATTTCTAGGTGAAGAAGCTTCACGTAGGACTTGTTGAAAAGAGCTTTGGGTTAAAAGACAAATCTTGTTTTGTTGGGAAATCGTTTAACAACCAAGCCTATGTTGAAATTAGGATTACAAAGACCATGTTACGAAAGAACAATCTTATTGACATAGAAATGGTGTGATCAATGGTGTCTTTGTTTTCCGGATATTATCAACATGAAGAAGAAGATATTAGATATTTGTTTCATGTACTTCACTTGTCAATTTTAGTATTTAGTTCTGATTTATTTTTTGAACTTGTAAAAGTATGAATATTGTTTCTCCACAAATAATCCCCATGTTGAACACTTGGAAAGAAAATCTGGGAAATCTTATGCCATGGTCCAAAAGGATGAGCCAGGTCTTGCACTCTATCATTAGAGGCTTACTAATATTTATACTAAAATGAAATTCATCAATAGCTAAATAGGGAATTGTCATTACCTTTGGTCTCAGGGATTTGATATTACCTTTGATCTATTTTTATTGAAGTATTAAATTAAATGCAGACATCTTTTTGAATGTACATTTAATGCGACACAACTAATTTCATGTTCATACTCACTTTACGTGTAGATTTTGAAGAAAGTAATCTTGATAAAAACAATGTAACTAATTTCATGTTCTAGATTTTGAAGAAGGTAATCTTGACAAAAGGACGATGAGAACCATCAAAGCTTATGCATTTAGGTTTTTATTACAAATTTTGACAAAAGGGTGATGAGAACCATCAAAGCTTATGCATTCAGGTTTTTATTACAAATTTTGTTGAATGTATCAAGTTTAAAAGAACAAAAGGTAGAGAGTTTACATTTAACTTGGAAATCACAATAAGGGATTCCATGTTTGTATAACAACAAGTCTAAGTCAAAAAAATTGGGTTTATCATTGTTCATGGAGAAGACAATTTATTTTTTATTTTACCTATTTAATCAATTGGGTGGGTAAACATGTTGTACTAATGAAAATTATCCTAAAATGGGTTGAATAGTCAAATGACAAATATTGAAGAGAAACCTTCACTAAAAATAAAAAATTGTATTATATTAAATTTAAATTAAGTTATTTCAAATAAAAGGATAAATTTGTGTTAAAATAAAATCGAAAGGTTTAGAAGAGGATCTCCATAGGTTAAGGTTAAGAAGATTTGGAAGACCAAGTACCACTAATAATTTTCATAAATACAATCTTTGTACTTAAAGGTAGGTTTGGTTGGGAAGGGGGTGGACTATTCATTGTGGTCTAGAAATATTTGAGAATATTTGCTACTTGTAGATTTTTTTTTTTTATGTATTTGGTATTTATTCTTTCTATATCATGTTTTGTTTTGTTAACAAATAGATATGGAATTTGAGATTTAAATCTGATTGTAGGTTAACCTCAATATACTATTAGTAATCTCAGTATACTAATATTAGTATGCAATCTATAATTCTATGAACAAGTTTTTATTTACATCTTGCATTTATTTCTATTAGTTTCATATATTTACATGTTTTATTATATTTCTCAAATCCCATGAATTTCATTTACATTGTAAATTTAAATAAAAAATTAGTAAGGAAAGTGAGACCATCATCCAAAAGGTTTTCCATATCAAAGAAAGAAATGTATAATCAAACCCTTTTATTGGGTGAACTTGCTACATTGACAAGGGGGCAATTTCCCACGTAGACAATAGACAATTTTGTATTGAACTTATCCTTGATTTTCAAATAAAATAATTTGAATTGCATGAAAAAATAAATACATCTTGAGTTTTAAGATGCATATTTTGTGAAAAGATAGAACACGTTTAGTGTCCGTGCTCAATGGTTTAATTAGAAGGACGTATGTATGAGATTGTGTATTTAAATTCTAAAAAGGTGAATAGTTATTTCTGGGGAATTATAAGTCATTAACTAACATGATGTCCATGGTTGTGGATAAGCTGTGTTAATGACAAGTTTGTGGATTTTTTTGACATATAAATATGAAGAAGATTAGAATTATTTTCTAATGTAAGATTCACTATAGTTGAGATAAAGAGTAATATTAGTTTATTTAATTATTTTTTAATAATTATTTTCTTTAAATATTTTATAAAATAATATAATTATAATTATTTTTAATAATAAAAAAATGGACAGGTCCTTTTAATTGAACCTTTAATTTTAATTTATTGTTAATTGTATCATCAAATAAATATATAATAGTTGTGTGATTGCCAAAATGAGGTTGTAAGAACCATATATTGAGTATAATATATGATGTAATGGTTATATATATATATATTAGTTAATTAATTAAACGAAAATATTCATTGTCGGTATACTCATGAGAATTGAATGGCTGAGGTGAATCTGATCATTTACAACTTATAGAGTAATTGAAGTGTTTGCCAAAACTGGTTTGGAATGATATGACCTCGCATAATTTGTGGCATGTTTATTCAAGGTATTTGACTTAATTTATAAGTAATTGCTACTCAAGTATGTGAATTCATGTATATGATGTTTTAATTGATAACATTGAATTCATGTATATGATGTTTTAATTGATAACATTGAATTCATGTATATGATGTTTTAATTGATAACATTTAGATGTTGCACCATGGTGTGTATGTGAGATCAAATTTATGTTTGAACTTTGAATTTAGGTTCAAAGTTAAAAATAAAAATAGAATGTTAATAAAAATATGTTTATAAGGCTAAAATCTTATATCACGAGTTTCTTGTGTTTACAAGACCATTTTGTGTTTACATAGCCATTTTGGGTTGAAATTTTGTTAGAAGAAGGGAAGTATATATTACCCATTTTTTTAACCTAATTATTTGTGATTTGATGTTGAACCCCAGTGGGTGTGCTCACCTGTATTCTCTATAGAGAGGACATTGATGGGTTTTAGATATTATGTTTTGATTATTGTGCAACTTTCTTTAAAGTTTATTTATGTGTGTTACTTGTGTTTTTGATGATTGCATTTATTAGAATGGACAAAAAGTTGTTGACGTGATTGTTGTAATGGAATATGGTTACAATGTTTAGATTGATAATTTGATTATTTGTTGATAATGGAAAAGTTATTGTTAATGATGTTGTTGATATTATGTAAAGTGTGGTAGGATGACCATATATGAAGGATTACCAAATTGAGGCATATGTTCTTGATCTTGGATAAAGTCAAGAGGCTTGATAAGTCGAGGAAGTAGACACTCCTGATTCACTTATGCATGATTTTTTTGTGGTTGCAAAATCCTAATTACATAATTGTAAAAGATTTTGATGTCATGTTAGGAAAGTATGATGGAATTTTCATAGACTTATTTCATGATATTGGGAGGTGTAACACCCATCTAGGATGTTAGCCAATTAATCACTCATTAAATACATATGCAGTAACAACTTTGATTTAGATAATTTCATTGATTTTCATTTCCACAACTCTTTTACATTTGCTCAATGATAACTATAAATAACATGATAAAATAAGTAATGTGTTAAGTCTAAGATTTAAAACTTAAAACAAAAGTACAACAAAATACCAATGAAAATACCTTCTCCATGGTCTGTTGAAGCTCATCAATTGCAATGTATCTTTGCTAGTAGTAGGAAGATGCTTACAACCATTATTTTCCCTCTTGCCCAGAGTGAAACAACGGAATCCTCCCAGCCAACTAGGAGCCTAGTCAGATTCCTAGCTCCAAGAAACCTTTCGGTTTCCTGGCCCTCCATGCCTGTGACTCCAAGAACAACAAAGCACAAATGCTCAAAGAAAACCATCATAAGAAATATATCTTCCAAAGATTCCACAACCTCTCATCATGCTCAAAACCTCCTCCATCCCTTCCTCACCACTTCTTCTCTCTATTTATCAAGTTTCCATACACCCTTCCCCAAGTCTCCTCAACCACCCTCATTATTACCCATCAACCTCCCTTATCTAGATTTTTGGGAAAATATTAAAATAAAACTAAAATATAAATGACTTGCGTTAAACAACAATAAACAAAATTCAAAGTGTTTCTTCTCATGCTAGCTAATAAATGCAATTTGACCATTTTCCCCAAAATGTACATGAAAACCCACCATGCTCATTTAATTCATCATGCCAACCATCAATCAAAGTCAAAGAAGGTATTTAATGATTCTAGATATTTTGTATGCAATATAATTTACATAATCAATAAACATTCAATTAAATAGTTAATAATTGTTATCGAATAAATCGGTAGGTGTGGACACTAACTGATCTCCCTAGATCCACCTAGATCTAGAACAAAACACACCAGAACATGACACTTTCCTTAAGTTTTAAATATTGAATTTACTAACTAAAGAGGGATAGGTGACATAATGTTTAAATGTCGCTTCCTCTCGCTATCACCATCCTAGCTCCGTTCCAACACTCATACAATGATGATCCTGCAAACGAACGCAACCAACCAAAGTGATAGTAATATCATAAACTCAATATAAACCTATGTATGTGATCAAGGAATCATACAAACTTTATAGGAAAGAATCATATTACTGTATCATATTAAATGTAAAAGAGAGATTACAACCATGGCCTTGATGTCATAAGGTCCCTTTCAACTATCCTTCGTTCTCCACACACTTCTTGCTCCAAGGATTCTGAGAGCACAAATCTGATAATATTCACAATCTATCTTGACAAAGGCAAAACTCAAAGACACTCCACCCAAGCTAATAATTTCAAGCCAAATCCAACTTAGCCCTTCTCCATGAGAGATCCTCTCCTTTTATAAGTTGAAGAGGATAAGGTGAGGAGGTTAGGATGATCCCACTAAATCATGAAAGAGAATAATATCCAAAACATTTGGATGCCACCTCACCATGGAAGTTTCTCCTTCTAGAAGATTCGAGAAAACGCTCGTTTTTCCCATGTGTAAGCATTCTCGCACCCTGCCTATAGAGAATAATGTGAACTCCTCGCGACCTAGCTATGATGAAGCGTGCGAGAATCAGGCATTCTCTCACCCTAGCTATAATGCAGCCTGCGAGCTTCCTTTTTTATAGGGTTTTTTACAAAGGAAAATGCTACTTCTTTTCTCAGGAAAATATCTTCTCCCTTCTCTCTTCAGGAACTCAGGCCACTAACCCCTCTGAAGGAAACATATAGGTTTACATCATTAACGGTCATAGGGATGACGAAAATAATGTGTAACAGAGAGCCCCTCAAAGTATGAAGTTAGAACAGAGTGATAGCTTAAATACTTTGTCGAGTGTGTGTAGGGAACAAGGAATAGTCGGTCGGAAACCTGCCAACAAACAAGGAAATACGGTACAATAATATATCATCACTAAGGTAGGCATTCCCATACTTAGAATACAAATGACTCAAAGCATAAATGCCGACATGTGAAGATCCATGTCAAGTAAGTCAGGTCATTGCCACCAAACATACTCTGTGGATCCATGCCAATATGACTCAAATCTGAACATAGCCACCAAAAATACACTGTGGATCTATGTGTTAAAGACTCAAATTTGAACATAGCCACCAGACATA